>RJWM01003265.1:0-74893 GCA_004363535.1 Dasyprocta punctata | reverse complement strand
TAGCCAAGGCTGGCCTTGAACTCATGGTGATTCTCCTACTTCAGCCCCCCAAGTGCTGGGATTAATTTATGTTGTTTATATCTTTTAAATTTTAAAAACTAATTTATAAGTCTTTTATTTTATTTGGGCTATAAATCATTATTAGGAAGGCTTTTCCACATTTTGGTAACAAAGAAATTGACATGTGTTCTATACTGGAAAGGGTTCATTTGTTAAAGAGACATCCATTTGGAGTTTATTTTGGAGATGGTGTCTCAGTTGGCTGCCTAACTAACTGTTTGCTGAATGCCTGAAAGAATCAAAGCCCAAGAAAAGGGTCTGAATGATTCACCGAGAGAGAAAGTAGATTATCAGTTGCCAGGGGCCAAAAGGGAGGCCTGGGGAGTGGCCCCTAACGCTCCGAGGTTTCTCTGTGGTATAATGAAAACATTCTGGAATTAAATGGTGATGACTTGGGCAACCTTGGGGAGATACTAAAATTCACTCAATTTAAAAATTCACTGCTTTAAAGTAGCAACTTTTATAATATATGAGTCATATCTCAATTAAAAAGAACATAACAAAAGCAACAGAGAAAAGAGGGGAAGTAGAGGGAGACACACGAGGGGAGGGGAAGGAATCAAAGGCGCACCTGTTCTCCTCTAACCTGAGAGGCCCTTACACTCCAACAAAACACCCAGCGCATGGGGGCCCAGCGCAGCCATTCTGAGGCTCTGCTGCTTGGCTTTTCTGTCCAGGAACAAATCTCTACATCATCATGGGAAGCTGTAAGTTCCTGATTGTCAAGCTGTGCTCTTAGATAGCAGGTATCGTAGAATAGATCCTATTAGAAAATTATGCTTTACAAAATAATCTTCAAATTTCCATCAATTTTGACCTTATTTTCATTTTGAATTATGTAGAGCTAATGTAAGCTACATTAAACTAAGATATACTATTACACCTGTATTATTCAGCATGTCCATTAAGCTATACATACTTATATATACACCAGTATAAGGAACATAGAAGCCTAAAAAATATATAAATAGCTTTCAAATCTGCGCATGGTTGTGTATATCTGTAATCCTGGAACTCAGGACGCTGAGGCAGGAGGATCACCATGAGTTCAAAACCAGCCTGGGCTACATAGTGAGTTGAAGCCCAGCCTGGACTACATAGTGAGAACTTGTCTCAAAATTAAAAATAAAATAACTGGTCAATCCAGAAAGATATACATTCATTTTAAATAACTTATTCATGATTAAGATGGTAATTTTCTCATTGTAGAAGATTTAGAAAAATGTAAGAATCACTCATAAATTCACTGATTACCCACAGTAGCACAGTGCTGATACTCTGGAATATTTCATTTCAGTTGGGTACACGTGTGCACGCTTGTGTGTGTGCATGCACACGTGTGTGTACAGGATTTTCCCATGGTTGAGATCATGGTATAGAAAGAGTTTTGCATTCTGGCTTTCCCTGATGTCACATCACAAACCACTCCCCTATCATTAGTTTTTCATTAACATAAAGAAGTATATAATAGCAGTATTTAGAGAATTTACTAAGCAACTCCCCAGGCACTAGGCATTAAGGTTAGTCCCAAATCGCCACTATTACAAAAACACAGGAATGAATATTGCTACAGTTCCAGTCTACAGAGCCCCTGAAGAGTGGGGCAGGGCCTGGTCAGAAGAGGCAGCTCACTGGACATGCGGCCTGGAAGGTGACTTCTTGTCACTGGCTCCTGCCTGCTCTGCTTGCTGGCTGTCATGAGGTGACTCGTTTTCCTCCGCCAGGCCCCTCCACCAAGCTGTTTCCTCCTTGGACCCAACTGAACCCTCTGAAACATAAGCCAAAATAAACTGCTCATCCTTAAATTGCAGGTGTTGGGGATTTTATCCCAGTGATAGAAAATTCATTAATGCAAACACCTTTACTTTCCTTCACCAATATTTTTAGAAGTAGAATTCATAGCTCAAAAGTATGACTTTTTTTGTACCAGGGATTGAACTCACGAACTCACACTTGTCAGGCAGGCACTTGTACCACTGAGCTATATCCCGGCTCCAAAAGTATGCCCATTTTTAAGGCTCCTAATAGACACTAGTAAATAGCTTTTGTGAAAGGCTGTGTCCATTTGCACTCTCATCAGCAATATACTCAGTCACCACCAAACTGAAGCCACCGGGAGCCCCCACAGACCTGGGGAAAGGCCTCCCAGGGCAGGCCTAAGGCCATTATAGACCCTCACAATAATCCTGTATGGCTCCTCCTGCCAGCGAATCCTGGTCTGGGTCATTATGACCAACAAATCCCTAAGATTTATTCCCAGCGAACAATGCTTTTTCTAGTCGGGTGTACTGGTAAGACACAGAGTGATTAAGAATCTTTGCTAAAGGGAGATAACTACTAGGGCTGGGCTTCAGACTGCCATCAGCACACTCCGGGGATCAGCGCCAAGTCTTGCACATGCAGACTTCGACTTGAGAATCAGCCTGCTACCAATAAGTCTGGACTTGCCACTTAACTGCTGTTTACAAAAACGTAATCTCTTTTTCACTTTGATAGTGACCAAGAAGTGTAAGTGGTAACTTGCATCCAAGCACTGATCTCTCTTCCAATCTTTGTTTCTACAGTACAATAGTTATTTTTAAAACAAAATGTCCAATAGGCTATTGACCAGTTCTGCAAAAGTAATATCTTTATGGATACTTTCCTAAATGCATAGAACAATCTAGAGGTTTCACCCAACTGTCAATAGAAATTCTGGGGTTTGGGGATTATGGGTGGGCTGTTTCATGCTTTCACTTTGGCTTGCAGTGCGTGTACTAATGTTATAGTCAGAAAAAATAGTCAACCTAGTTATTGTGACCTTTGAGGGGCTCAGAGATAAAGCACTCTAATCCGATGTTAGAAGCACCCAATTCAGGTTGATTCATTTTTATGGTCTGATGGCAGCTTTGGGGACCAGCGGCCACTGGTCTCCGTGACATTCAGGGTGCTCGTGTCTGTCCAGCCTGCTCACTGTGCTCTCCTGTGCTCGGGCCATGGGACTGCTCCACAGAGCAGGGACCCTCAGACTTGGAGAAGTCTTTGCCCTCGATAACACTATCTCACTCGACATCCTTCCCAGCCAAGAGTCACCAAACCTCCTTAAGAAGAGTCAATGTTTCCAGACTTCCCAGCCTGAAGTAAGCCAAAAATTGGGTAGACAGAGAAGAGTCAAAAAGGCAGCAGAGAGGGTCTGAGCTGATTAAGTTTCTTGTTGTTACTGTCACTTCATAAGTCAGCTCAAAATAAAAACACAGATCACCATCAGCCGTAGCTGCTTCTGTGTCACCTAGAATATATTCCAGGAAAAGTGTCATGACTTTGCAGAAAAATTAAAGACAGACTAGATTTTGTTATTTGAAAACATGCTTTCTATGAAAGTAAAACTTCCAGATGAGCGAGTTTCTATCTTATAATCACTTCACAAACTTTTCCATTTCCACTTGGAAATCTTTGCTTGGCATGCAAGTTGAATATCTGTACTATTCACTGGAAAGTTGCAGGTTAAATGCTGGAAACCGATCATTGATAATCAGTGAAGAAATCAGACATGCCTGTGAAGCATGTCCGAAATAATAATTAATCAGCATTATCAAAACATTCACCTGAAATTAGTTTTCATTACACAAACAAGAATAATCTTCCAATTAAAATGTCTCAGAAGAAAGAACAACTAATACTCACATGATTAGATCAATTTTACATGTCTGTATCTGTTAATGTAAGTAACCATTTTAAAGATAACAATATGCAATATTGCAACCATTGTCAAGTTTCTATCATCCTGTTTGTAAACCTGCAATGTTACTGTTGTGCATTTACTCTAGTCGTTTGTCTCTTTTGCTTGCTGTCTTTGTTATATATGTGTTTTTTT
The DNA here is from genome assembly GCA_004363535.1 of Dasyprocta punctata. Lineage (NCBI taxonomy): Eukaryota > Metazoa > Chordata > Mammalia > Rodentia > Dasyproctidae > Dasyprocta > Dasyprocta punctata. The sequence continues at coordinate 70,980 of RJWM01003265.1, read as the reverse complement.
TTTATTCACTTAAATAAAAAAAAAAAGTCTCAGAAGGACTTTGAACCAAAAGGTCAAAAATCTCACATGGAGTTGTCTTAACCTAGTAGTTGGTTAAGTTCCTGTACAAACTCTATTTATTTTATTTTATTTTGCACTGGGAATCGAACTCACAACGTTGCGCTTGCCAGGCAGGCGCTGTGCCACTGAGCTATATCCCCAGCCCAAACTCTATTTATATTTAAAGTGTCTGTGAAGAAAACATGAGTCTTGAACTTTGAAGCTTGCTACACGGCGTCACGGTGCTTAGTGCAGGGTCAGAGCCCTCCCAGTGCCACCCCGGTCTCCTCCCAGTTCCTCCCTCTCGCAACTTCAGACGCAGTGTGTTTGACCACAGAGGAGTCCTTGCTTACTAACCAAAAAGCAAAAGAGTAGTTTTAAAGGTTTGCTTTATCACAGTGGGCTGATTCTGGCTAAGATGATAAGATTTTCCAAAGAGCTCATGGCCTTGCCTGGAGAGCAGACTGGGAACAGATATGTACTAGACATGAAGTCCAGACACCGAAGCGGTTCACCAGGACATCCTGTACAAAGACTGTCCCTCAGCGCATGGTCAGTCAGTGGACACAGCTGACCGGTGTCCCCCTCACGTGGCGGCACAGCCCAGCTCTGAGGATGCGGGGCGTCCATGGGCTGGGACTCTCCCTGGGGACCCATGCCAGGCCTGGGACAGAGGCTCAAGGGGAAGGAGGATCTCAGCAGCAGCCCAGGATGTTTTCCAGAAGGAAGCAAACAAACAGGAACAAAGAAAAGAACTTTTTATTTTCCCCAAGGGCATTTTCAAAAATTTCCAATGGAAGAACTCAGAGTTCCCACATGTGGACTGATACAAGGAACTGTCAGTGGGGAGAAGAGAAAAACCACTGCCTTTCAGAGGGACAGCTCTACTCCAAATATGTGCACCTCTTAGCATAAGTCAGATTTAAGTTAAAAATGTTTTACTATCATTGTTCTTCCTGAGAGTATGTGTGTAAGTCTGACGTTAAACTATCTGTGTTCCAAGCCCTGGTCTGCGTTTGGTGACGCCAGTGGCAATCTTACTGCCTGCTTCCCCATCTTTGAAATGAAGCTGGCTCTGTTTAAAATAATAACTTAAAAAATAAGATAAAATAAACATAAAGATGTGCAGGAAGAAAAAAAAATAAGTGAAATAAATCAAACTCACGTATAAATACCGTATTGTCTCCCAATATAAGAAACTGAAAAAGCAAAAATGATCCAAAATCTACTATAAATATTGTCTAAGGGTAAGAAACTGCTCAAAAGGGAAAAGTAATTGGGATGGGGAAAGGAGGAAAGAAGGAAGGGAAAAAGAAAAAGACATAAATTTGTATATATATATATATATATATATACACACACACACACACATAAGATAGCTAAGATGACTATATTACTAATTGTATTAGTTATTGGAAAAGAACCGTTAATACTCATATGATTAGATCAATTTTGCATGTGTATACCTGGTAATCTAAGCAACCCTTTTGAAGGTAACAATATGCAATATTACAACCAGTATTAAATTCCTATCATCTTGTTTTGAAAACCTATACTGTTACTGTTTTGGGTTTGTTGTTGTTGTTTGTCTCTTATGCTTTTTGTTTTTCTTTTCTGTGCCTTTTTTTCTCTTAAATAAAAAGATAGTGCCCAAAAAAACAAAACAGAACAAAAGAAATGAAGCTAGCAATAGTCCTCTTCTCATAGAATGGCTGGAAGGAGTTCCATGGGGTGTTTGGCTGCATGTCTGGCACAGAGAGAACACCCAATCAATGCTGGCATTATCATTTTACGTACTAGCCACTACTCCAGCCACTACAGCCTCCTGGGTTTAGGTCCACTCACTCACAAGCAAGATGCCAGGCCCACCAAGAATGAGAAAACTCTGCAGCAAAGGTCTCTGAGACACAGGGCACGAGACGGAGTCTCTTTCAGGTCTTTCTCCAACTCCTGGGTCCAGCGAAAACATCTGGGGAGGACGTGAAGGCCCCCGGTCCACGAGCATCCCTAGGCAGGCTGGGAGCACAGGTGCACGGCAAGGGGCAGCTTGCCACAGCCGCAGCTCAAAGGCGGGGCAGTGTGGCCGGCCCACAGGCTGGAGTTGCAGAAGGCCGGGCTTCTGAGGGGGACCTGACCTCTCTCCAACCTCTGGCATGAGGTGGCTTCCACAAGGGATGGCGCTTTCTGTGGTGCATAGTAAGACCCACTGGTAAAGTCCTCATTAAAATCTTTAGAGTTTTGTTTGTTTTTAGAGGGATACATATTCTGAAAAGCAGTTGAGAAATAAAGGGGGATAAGGAAAATGCTCGAAAGAGAGAGACGAGGGTCACCTTTTCCCTTTATTTATAGCCAGAAAAATAAAACAAATGCCCCTCTCAATAAGATGAATGTCAAGGGCATGAGATGTATTTCGAATTAGAAATAATGGGTGTTATATAGTTAATTTCCATTTTATCTTCTTCCTTGGCTCACAGGAACCTTGCTAGGATTTTTTTCCCCTTACAATTTCACTGAAATGCATATAAATTTCCACTGCCTGGCCACAGATATTTTGCTTCCTAAGCATAATTTCACTGGCTGGCCTTCCATCCAAATGTCAAATGACTTTTTAGTTTTATGACTTGAGTGCCTAAGACATAACTCAGTGCCACTAACAATTAGAGGGTATGTCGTCCAAAACTCTTGTAGATGAGAAAAATACAGATGCAAGAAAACCAAATGACATCTGAATTTTGAGAAGTAGAAATGTAGGTCAGCTGAAAGTAGTTTAGGAATTGCCAGCTTGACCTGGAATGTCAGGTCAGTTAAGATCTAAACTAAACATGCTTTTTCTTTTCTTTTCTTTTCTTTTTTAAATTGACTCTGCGACACAGCAGTTGTGTCATCAAAGTCAGCCCACTCTCAAACGCGAGTGGATCCCACTCACGGCAAAGTGGAGTGACACGCCCCAGGCTTCAGCTTCAGTGACCTCCCCATGACGGTGCAAATATGTTTGCTGGGAGCTGGAAAATCACTAGGTCTGTGACTTTTGAGGGACTCTGGCAAGCCTGTGATTTCGTGATCCTTGCTGTCACACACTTACCTGTCCTTCCTCTGGGTCACCTCTTTCCCCCCCTACCTTTGCCCAGGAAACTTTATGAGCTTTAACTTAGGGAATTACGGTGAATTCTACAATCTAAAAACCATTCAGATCTGCTGCCAAAAACATGTGCTACTTCTTTGTGTTGGTTTTGCAGCAGAAAGCCCAGGGTCTCAGTGCCCGCCGCCGGCCTGACCGGAGCTGGCTGGGAACTGTGGTCTGTGTTCTCCCTGCTAAGGAGGAAGTTGATGTAGGTCTGCCAGTGAGCTCACGTGAAGAACATCAAAGGACTATGCAAACCCATCTTGCCCACATGCCAGACACAGCAGCGATTTTCACATCCAGAGGACAGACAGCCAAACTCAGGCAGACCAAGAAACTGCTCCCCAGAAGACACAATGGGCACGCCTAGCTTACCATTCTGGATGAGGGTCTGTGAGCGCGTGAACCGTCCGTGGACAGCTGTCATGTGCAGCGGACTTTTGCCATCTTTACTCTAAAAAGAGAAGGGGAATCATGAAGGCACTTATGAGCTGGGACATCAGTCTGACAGGTTCTTGTGGATGCCGCTGCAAAGCCGTGAAAACATCACTTTCAGTTTTTAAAAACATGGTATGAATAACAATGACAAAAAAAAGATAATTTTTGAAAGAAAAAAAGACCATGGAGACCCCTCCCACCCAGGTTACAGTAAGCATTGCACTCTATAGAAGCATAGAAAAGAAGTTTCATCCAAAATGGCTTTTGTGATCTGCTGATAAAGGAGTTTCCTGCAAGCTGATTCTTTTTTTTTTTTTCTTTTTTTTAGCTTTTTAAAAGACATACACTGTGTGAACTTGCACGGTCTTGTCTGACCTGTAGTTAACTAAACTGCAATAAATCACTGCGGCTCTTAAAACTGACTGGGAACCCTCCACCGTTCCTACATTCGGGCTCTACAGGAAGACATTCCTGATTGTCCAAAAGAGAACAATCATTCACTTAACTCGTTAGAAACCAGAGGACAAAGGCACTCAAGTGTTTGGGAAGCCGTCACCTTCAGGAGCAGCCGGAAGGGTGTGCTGCATGAACACAGCTGTTATGACTGATTCTAGAAATTGTGGATCTTCCTAGTTTAAATTAAGCCAAACATCCAAAACATACAGAATCTATGTACTGAGCATTACACCAAAGACCAAGTCCCTGAAATAAAAGTTAGTGCTGGAAATGAGCCCAAAAGGAAATACTGCAGCTATGTTAGACCAAAGCATCCCCAGGAGAGAGGAGGTACAGGTCGTGTCCCTAGCTTACAATGGTTCCCCTTAACAGCTCACCTACTGTGCAGGAAAGCAGAAACCACACTTCAGATTCTGAAGGCTGATTTTTTCCTGGGCTGGCGATACGAGACAGGAAATTCTCCTGAGAGGATGGGTGGCAGCTGTGTGAGTAAGAGAACAAGCAGCCAATCCTCTGCCTCAACTGTGTCGCTGGGCTGAAGTTTAGGAGGTCACATGAGCATTTTCAACATACGGTCAGTTTGTATCAGGGAGCCAAACTCTGTCATAAGTCAAGGAGCAGCTGTATTTTCATTTGAGTATTGTATTTTTAAAAACTCATGTAACTGCTGTTTCTGAGTTTCAAGAGAAACATCCTCAAGTCTAATGTTAAAATGTGAGGTTTCCAAAATGCATGGTTATTTGGTGAGGAAACCTACACACCCAGGCTTTAAGATGACTGTTTTTTAAGCTTCACACTGGAAAACGATCAGTTAAATAACTACAAAGGGTGGGCCAAAGTCAACCCACATCAGACTCCCCCAGGGCTGGGAAGATGGGTGCTGGTTCTAATCTACACCTGCCGAAGAACTGGGGCTGGGGCAGATGGAGCCCATTTCTAACTCACGCAGAACACGAAAGAGTAAAAGCGGCCGCTAACAGAGTGATTCTCATGATAGCCTGTAAGTCTCCCCCTTAGGAGGGAGGCAGGGGCACGAGGTCTGTTCCAAGGGGAGCACCTGTTCCTGGGAGTGCTAACTGCCTCTTAATAGAAAAACAATTCTCAAGTAGATGGGTGGGGGAGGAATGATAGGACAGATTTGACATGATGACGCTCTGCGTCAGAATACGGAGAAAGGAGGCTGGAACTCCATTAATGTTCAACAGGAAAAATGAAGCCACCAGGACAAGGACTCGGGGTCACTGACTCCACACCGAGGAGGCCCCTAGAAGCTCTGTCTCCCGAGCTTGCTCCTGGCTGTCACACTGTACACCTCAAATGAGCAAAGGGCCTGGGAGCAAGGAGGGAAGAAGCATTTGAAACACACCCTTCCAGCAACAAGGCGATGACAGCCCAAGGAGGTTAAGGAGGGAGGACAGACGTTTCAAAGTTGATATTCACTTGTCCCTAGGTGGAGCTATTTCTTTAAATTTTGCTCCAGTATTTTCTCTTAAATTTAACATGAAAATGTAATTATCATTCAATTAAATATATATAAACTTATAAGTACTTCAGTGTCTAGAAAATGTCTTCATAAATATTTGACTAAGCACTTTGCCATGCCTGGAAAAGTTTAAAGGTATTAGTAAGGAGTAAAGCTACCGGCTTGGTAGCTCTCCAAGTTGCAGGCAAGAATCAAAAGAGCGTGTAGCGTGTGGTTTGCAAAGCTGGCCTCCTTTCGGGGACAGTAAACACCATGCCCTTCTCCCCAAAAGATAGACTATCCACAATACTTCTCCTCCTCCTCTTTCCATCGACTTCCATCTGGTAACTGCTCCTGAAGGCATCTTTTAATGTTTTGTGAGAATAGAGGGACACAGGGAAACGCGTGGGTGGATACTGGCTGCATTTCAATGCGCTATTTTGTTCAAACTTCGGGGACTCTAAACAAACATTAATTGTCTCGCCTCTGCAAATGGTTAAAATCCAGGGGACAATGTGCTGCTGAGAGATAACAACTTTAATTAGAAAGCTCCCTCCAGAGTCAGGCGGGACGGCTCTCGGGGACAGGAGATGGGCCGTGCACCCGGGGTGTGTCTGGAGGATTGGGGGGAATCAGCAGCCAGGGCAGGAGGACAGAGTGGAGGAAGACGGCCACACTGGATTCAAACACCTGCCTTACGCTGACTGCATCCGGCGCCAACGTGTTCTGTTTATGATTAGCAGCACAGCGGGGAAATTAAATGTGAAAATCAAGTTGATCCCCCCCCCCCGCCCCCACGAAACCCTGCGCGGCGCCTACCCAACATGGCACTGGGCCCTGGAGCGACAGCTTGCGCCTCCAATACCGACTTCCGCGTTCTTCTTCCAAGTCGGAAATTGAACTTCCCGCTTTTCGCGCATGCGCCAACATTCCCCCAATCATCTGTCAAAACGTCACTCTGTCCACCTCTTCAAACTCCACCCCCTGTCAAACCCAATAAAAGCCTCGCTACTTCCTTTGTCCGCCTTGGCGGGATCTTACACTCTACTGCTGCGCTACCGTCCTCACAGTGAAGGCTTTTTCCTTTTTTTCCCTGCCTTTGCTTCTCTACTGCACCAAGAAAAACGTATCACAAGTAAATATGCATTTCGAGTCCATTTTGTGGGAAAGAAAAGGCAGCCATAAGCCAACGTGCCGTGCACGGTTGGGGCTCTTATCCATTGCGAGCTACCCCTAGCCAGTTAGCCGGAAGCAGCAGCTGTTGGCACAGACGGTGCGCTTCTAGCTTCTGGCTCAGGGCGCCCTGAGAGCTTCACGTACAGGCTTGGCGGAGGAAATGAGTTAGTAAGTGGAGATGTTGGAGCCAGCGACTCTCTTCAACTTCAATAGCGTCCCTTCCTCTGTGGACTCCCCCTCCCACAGAACGACAAGACGCGTGTCCACCGTCCTGGAGTCACTGGTGCTCGGCCGTCACCCCCGTGCTCTGACTCCAGCCCACACAGACCCCTTCCCACCTTGACCCATGTCCCCGAAGACCTTCTTCCCTCTTCTTGGGGAACTCTGAAACTCTTTATTCTACTTCTCTATCTGCCTGGCACCTCCCCATCCTTCACTTCCTCCCTGACCTTCTCTCACTCTTCCTGTTTCATCCTTTGGTCGCGCTCTTCCTCCTCCTGATCCTAGGCGTGGTGAGCTCCTGGAGTCCTCCTCCCCTTCCCTGCCTGCATGGTTCTGGGCGCTCTCAGATGGCGCCATCCTTCCCTCCCAGGGCGAATGAGGCAAATGCCTGTCCTTCCATCCCCTGCTGCTCTTCCGTGCTGGAGTGTCACATTCCCACTGCTGCCTGGCTGTGCCAAAGGTGCCTAAGAATTAAACTCACGGGTTTACCTCTTAGTCCTACTCTTCCTCCCTGTGAAGGACCACCTGGATGGCTCTCCTTAAGAGGACGGCATTTGGCCCTTCCTTTGTGTACTGATATGTATGGAGCTGGTGAGGATGTTTCCTGACCCTCTCCATTGACTGTAAGCAATGCAAATGGGTGTAGGCAGAGGTGCTGATGTGTTGTCTTTGAAGCAAGGTGACAGGTCGATGATGCCCCACCTACAGCTCCCAAGCAACATGTGTGAGTTGGGCCGAGTGAAACCTTACTGTTGGCTAAGAATGAGCCTCGAGAAAAGAGACTGTGACTTCTCAGGGCATGGACTACACATCAAAACTGAAGCGCTGATCCCAAAACACTAGATGCTGCCCCAATCTGTGTTATGTAGATTACTCTTTCTGCACATCTCTCTGTCTGCGTACTACAGAGGTGATTTCAGCCCTCCTCCCTAGTGTAGCTCACAGCACTCACATAGTTCCAGGCACTCTCATAGTCACTCATCCCCAAGCCACTCCTCTCTTCACAAATTAGTAAAACCTGAGTTCCGTCCTGGGTCGGGTTCTGGTTAGCCATTGTTCTAGCTGGACTTAGGCTCTCCTTGGCTCCCCACAACTACAAATATGCCTCAGTGTCTTTATCCTCACCACATGTTGCACAGGAAGTGGTAGATTGGAATTAACTTACTAGAATTCCAATAACTTTTGCATGGGATTACAAATGTGGACTTTTCTGGACCATGACGAGGGCTCTCTACACTCCTGACTCCACCTTGATGAATGGCAGCAGTAAGACTTATCAGGTGCCTACCAGGTGTCAGCCACTGTTCTGTGAAAATCAGATGCGATAACTCCATCCAGTCCTCCCAGGGCTCTATGAAGAAGGTGTCATTATTTCCCTATGTTTACAGATAAACACACCGAGATACACAGGGAGGTTGCTTATGATCAACAGTGATTCACAGCAAAGCCCAGCGCAGCTGCGTTGCCTCTCCTCACCACATTCCAGTCTGTGCTCCGGCCTCCAGCTCCTCCCACCCGTCCTGCAGGCCTACTGACTTTCTTTCTGCCAAGCCTCTCCCTCTGGCTGGCTCTGCCCCAGCCCCCTTCCTGTCCTCCTACCTCTGATCTAAATCAGTTTTACGGACTTTCAGTTACCCTCAAGTCAACCCCTCTCTAGGGCCACTACATCTACAATACAAAACAGATGCTTTTTTACATTTTTAAAAGCCCTCTGCTTTTTTGATACAATAATAACACATGCCCATGCATTGGAAATTTAAAAAAAAAATGTGCTCATAATACAGTATCAAACATTTTTTAAAAAACTACAGTTTTTGAATATAGGCATAACACATTAGGATGCATCATAATCAGAAGATTTTTAAAAATGCATAAAAGAAGCTAAAATCCCAAATCATAATTTTGTCTCTCTGCAGTGATAACAGATATTAATGTGTTAGTTTTTTCTGCTATGCATATACACATGCAACTTTTTAAAATTAAAAAATGGTATTATATTTATTTATTGCATTTTCTGTGATAAAACTGGTATTAGTATCATCTTTTATAAAAGTTAATTTTCAAAGGCAAATTGTATTTCTGTATTAGTCTGCGCTTTCCTAATTACTAATGATAGTGAATATTACTGATTATGGCAAATTCCTGACTCACAAACTACTTCCATTCCAGGAGAACTGTTCTATAAGTCAGATTTGTTCATAAGCTGACAAAGTGAATCTTACACAGTACACCTGTGAAAGTTTGCAACTTGAATGTTCGTAAGTCCGTGACTTGGTTACTTACTTATTAATATTTTTCGTGTACCTAATGGATATTAAGTGATCTACCTTCCTCTAAATTCTCTAGTGGTTTTTCAGACTTCTTGTTGGTTTGTGGGCTCTTCACACACTAAACCTACTGAATTTTTTATCGTGCGTATTGTGAAAAATTTTTCCTGAGTTGTTCCTTTCAATTTTGAGTTTGTGTGGTTTCTCTTCCTTTCTTGTTGTTTTGTTTTGCCACATAAAATGGTAATTTTTACGCAGCTATTTATACGTTCTTCCCCTCCCCATTGTCTGTCTGTGGGTTCTGTTCCTGAAGCTTGGGTCTGACTGGCAGCCTCCAGAGTGATGAGAGACTCGGCCCTGGCCGCCTCCTCAGCCACCAGGTGAACAAACCCTCTTCCTCAGTCTGCTCACATTTGGATTTATTTCTGGCTCTTTTCTCTATCCAAATTCTACTTTATTCAATCATAACAAGCCACGTGTGGTGGCGCACACCTGTAACCCCAGCACTCGGAGGCTGAGGCAGGAGGATCACTGTGAGTTTGAGGCCAGCCTGGGCTACAAAGTGAGCTCAAGGCCAGCCTGAAGTGCATAGGGAGACCCCGTCTCAAAAAGACAAAAAACAAAAATAAACAAAAATAAAAACCACGACCAATTGCTATCTGACCATTTGCCCCCATTTCCCCCAGCGTCAGAGAGCCTGATGCACTGTGGGGAGCTCTTCCAGTCAGCAGAGAAGCTCGCAGCGATCTTCTTGAGAGTAACCCTGGTGTATCCAGACAGGGACGCCTGGGGACTCGCGTTAGATTCTGTGTGTGCGCAGGAGAAGGGCGGGAGGCTGGGGATGCGGACACGGACATCCGCCAGGGTCCCACGGCGGGGGTCGGCTGGGCGGGTTCACCCACAGCCCTTGCATCCGCAGCGCCGCTGCCCTGCTCCCTGCGGCTCTCTACGTGCATCGCCCTCTTCACTGCCCCTGTGCCACCTCCTCTCAGCCGAAAAACAGCCCCGTGTATCCCCAGATGACAGCAAGCCAGCACCGGCTCCTCCCAGCCCGCGCCCCCGCCCCGTCACTCCCTCGTGGCGCACGCCCCATCTCTCCTGCCTCGTGACTACCTGACCGCAGGCTGTCTCCTTTGCACACAGCAAATTCCTCCAGGGAAGAGACCCCACCATGTCTTGCAGTGCTCCTCCAGCACCCAACAGAGGGCGCTAGGTCGCTTTAGCAAAGCTGACTAATAAAGTGATCAGGAGGCCGAGGAAGGAGGGTTGCAAGTTGAAGCCCAGCCTGGGCAATTTAGCGACTTACTGAGATCCTCTCTCAAAATTAAAAAAATAAACAAATAAAATTAAAAGGGGTGGAACTGTAGCTCAATGCACAGGCCTAGGTTCAACCCCCAGTACTGCCAAGAAAGGAAGAAAAGGAGAAAAGGAGCAGCCCTGAGGACCGGGTCAGCGCCGTGCGTGCAGCTTGCTTCAGGACGGCACCCGAGTTGCTCAGGGCCTCCCGTGGATTGGCGGCTGCTCGGCCCTCCCTGTGAGATTGATGCTGACCTCTGCCTTGGGGTCCGGGCAGAATGGACACACCTGGGACCCAGGCTTTGTCCTTGGGTCCTGCACTAAGCTACAGGCACACCGCCGGAGCCCCCGTGCCTCCCGAGCCAGGACGAGACCTCGGGCCCCGGGCACAGCTCTGCTAACGCGTGGCTTAGTTTCCAGCACTCAGGTGGCTCAGCAGAGACGAACGCACAGGTGCGACCCCCGAGCCCCGAGCGCGTCCTACCTGGATGTTCACGTCCGCCCCGTTGTTCACCAGCAGCTCCAGGCACAGGGCGCCGTGGGTGGAGGCGGCGGCGAAGTGCAGCGGGGTGAAGCCGCTGTTGTTGGGCTGGTTCACGTTGGCGCCGTAGTCGATGAGCTCACTCACCACGGTGTCCTGGCCGTTGTAACAGGCGATGTGCAGGGCCGTGTTCCCGTAGACGTTGATTTCGTCAATCTGCAAAGCAGGCGGCCGCAGGGCCGTGAGCGTCACTGGCGCCGGCAGTGCATACCGCTGCCACAAACAGCCCAATGGCTGTGGCTGGAAAAAGGACTTGCCACTGGCCAGCACCCTTTCTCAGCTCGGCGCTTGCGCGCTCTCGGCCCTGGAGGTCATGCTGGCAGCTTCTTACCCCAAGGTACAGATCGGCCCAAGGTGGCTCCATACCACTGGGGCTGCGGTCTGGCCAGGGAAGCATAAAGGGTGAAAGGCAAAGCTGCTTTCAAAGTGCCAGAAGAGAAGGCAGTCGGGGTGAGCGGGGCCCGAACACAGAGCGGGGGCGCCATGACCGAGAAGAGGACGGCCGAGGTGGCGGCATGACGGGCGGCAGCAGAGCCCACACCGCGTCATGCTCAGAACCTCGGTTTTGCACCAGGCTGTGTTCTGGCTTCAGACCAGTGGCTGTGCCCTGAGCAGGCATCAGTGCCTGGCTCCCTGTGGCTCTCTGAGAGCTGTGTGGGTGCGGCATCACCCTCCTGGTCTCAGGGTGGCGGCTTGGTTGGCCCCTCCCCAGGGGCAGGATGTTGGTGGTGCAGAGTCTGCACCACTCCTGCCCCTGCCGTGTTCCTGGCTGAAGGACCTCGGACAGACCCGCCCTCAGGCGCATCAGCTGTGTCTCCCCAGCACCCACATCCTGGCTCTGCTGAAAGCCATGAGGACTTTCCGAAGAGGACTCGGAACCCTGACCAGCCTATGGAACGTGAGTGTTACTGTATCTTTCTGAAGAGACATACATTTGTATTCTCTACCTATGCAGCCATGGAAAGTTGGTCTCCTGGTTTTCCAGCCCCACTGCCTTTTATAAGGTGCCCAGGTAAACTCAGAAAGGAAGGATGCTAGAAAGTAAGTGTTCCCTCTTGCACTAAAATGTGGGACTTAATTTCAGGCAGCAGAAAGCCCCCAACCTCTCAGGCTGCGAAGGGTACACCCGTCCCCACTCACCTCTACCCCGAGATTCAGGAGATGTTTGACGACGTTGATCTGCCCGTTGGAGGCCGCGGCATGCAGCGGGGTGTAACCCTTCTTGTCCTTACAGGTCACTTCTGCGCCGTGGTTAATGAGCAGGGCCACGACGTCCAGGTGGCCTTGACAGACAGAGCAGCGGAAGCATGGTGAACCTTCACGGGACACTTGCAAGGCTCACGTCACCTAAATGATTGCGGTGAGCTTCTAACTGCCACCGGTTTCTGCTCAGCTATTGTTATGGAAAGGTGTCTCCTGACATATGTTTAACACATGTTTGTTGAAGAGGTACTACGTGCCGGACAGTATGTAAACCCTGCAGGAAGACCAACGATGACCCACTCACAAGACCTGAAGGAGCTGCAGCGGAATGAGGTGGCCACCGGGTCTGCGAGTCCTGACAGTGTGCGGGCACCGCCGCCCTTCAAAGAAGGCGGTGTTAAAGTGAAAGCAGTGCTTGCAAAGAGTTGCCATTCCTCCCTGAAAAGTCCAATGGGAGCGATTTGGAATGGGAAAACCAACAGGAGAAAAAATCAGTCCATCAGAACGAGCCTGTATGACTGCTCAATCATAGGACATGGCTGTTGTCGAGTTCAGTTTTAACTCATAAAAATAACATTTTCCTGTGGCTCAACAGAAAGGTGTTCTTATTACCTATGCTAAAGGGAACTCTTGTGAGCAATTTTTCCTAGGATATTTTACTCTGTTCTTAGCTCACTAAGTCCACTGTGATAAATGCATATGGCCTGCATTCATAACTAAAGATTCTCCAAAGCTTCAAAGCTTTGCAACCGTTGCTCTAAAGATGGTAAACCGAGGGCAGAAGACAGTTACCAACCACAGGACCTAAAATGTGTGTGTGTGTGTGTGTGTGTACATGTCTGTATGTGTCAGAGAAAGAAACAGTTTGGTATTGACTTGTTTTATGAAAATTTGACTCTTTCTCCCAAGACTTGTGCATGGAAAAAAATATCTCCAATTACTCGTGATGCTACCTAAGGCTATGTACTGGTCCTTGCTTTATATTTTTTCCCAAGCTGTAACACAATGGCACATGTGATTATGACTTTACTTCTTTAAACCATTACCCTTTTGTTTTCAGTACTCATCAGCAAAGGATGAACATGAAACCCCAACTCTGAGTCACACCCCACTTGTGCTTAGTGTATCTCTGCCTCAATGTCTCCTGCCTGGCTCCCGTCCCTCCCAGACCCATACAGACATCTGAATCTGCCTCACCCAACCTGGAAATCCACACCACTTTGCTTTTAAATGCTAATGCTTGAAGCCCAAGAATCCATTCAGCCCCATCTATAGCCATATCATTTCATCCTTAGCTAACCTGCTGTTTTACTTCCCACATTAATGTTAATTTTTACCATGATAAAAGGCATATATGTTTGTTAAACGGCACGATGGTATTAGAAGGAAACCAAAATCATGTATAAGCACCAGTTCTTACAGATAATCAGTTAATGCTTCTGTACATAATATTTTCCAGATTTATTTATTTACTTGTTTTTGCAGGACTGGGGATTGAACCACGACCTCTGCACTGAGTAGTATACCACCAGCCCTTTGACTTTTAGTTTTTTATTTTGAGACAGGGTCTCAGTAAGCCGCTAAGTTGCCAGGTTGGGTTCACCCTTGGATTTTCCTGCTTCAACCTCCCAGAGTGTTAGGATTACAGGTTTACACTACCACTCCTTTAGATTTGTTTTGTTTTTGTATCCAGAATCGAACTTGGGACCTCACACTTGCCAGGCAGGCACTGCGCCACTGAGCTGTATCACCAGTCCCAGATTTGGTTTTATTGTATAGATTTTTCTTCTCCTACTAAAAGGAGAGCCATGTGACTCATTCTGCTTTGTGAACTACAGAGTCTGTCTATGGTAATAAACGTCGCCCCTGCAGCTACTCTCATGCCAGCATCCCCAGGACAGTCTCCTGCGTGCAGGGCGCTTGCAGCCCAGCGCTGACGTGGCCCTGTCTTCTTCGACAATGCGGGACGCTCTCCAGCGAGGAGCACCACGAAGGCATTCAGCTCCGCAATTCCTGCGTCTATGCAAGACTCAGCTCTGCCAGGGTTCTCCTTTGTCAGTTGGCTTGTGCCAACTGAGGTGAAAAGGAAAAACCCCGAGACGCAGCCTCCTCCCTTCACACCTCCTGCACGGAGGGCAAATCAGCCCCTGGCACAGCAGCGGCTGACTCCAGCGCCCCGTGCAGGCCGCATCTTCACCGCGCTGGAGCTCACACTTGATGTTGGGTTTGCCCGAGAGAAAACCCACACGGCCAAGAGCGCCCACAGCTCACGAGGTGGCGCCGCACCCACGCTGCCCTCTTACCTATGTATGCTGCCCAGTGCAGCGCGCGCCGGTCCTTCTTGTCGAACGCGTTGATGTTCGCCCCTTTGGCTAGGAGGAGACTGACCATCTGGAAGACAACCGACAAGCGATCAAGTGACACCCTGTGGGGGTGAGGGCGCCCCACTGCCTGGAGGTGGGCAGAGCCCCCAGGGCAGGTCAGGGATCTGGAAGTCAGAAGGTGATGTCACAGCATACTTGAGCAGGTGTTGGAGGAAAAGACTGAAAGGACAACCTACTTTTAAAATTCATTGTGGTTCTAAATTTACAGAGGAAACGGGCTGATCAAAACAGACAGCAAATGGTTAAACTGAACGTTTGAGAACACAGATCCCATCGTTCTTGCCACTTTCCCGAGCAGCTCTGGGAGTCAGGCTTCCTAAGGTCTTTACGAAGAGAGATCGAAAACACAGTGAATACTGCTGCCAAGCACCGCCCAACAGAGAGGCAGCTCGTAAAAACACGACGCTGTGTCCTCAGCCACCTTAGTCACCAGATCTGGCACTGTGTGACTTCTGGTCCAAATGACCACGAAAGCGAAACATTTTGAATCCATTCGGGACAGCGTGGCAATCACAACAGCACAACTAGTGACACTCAGGAGAGAGGAGCTGCTGCAGAAAGCAGCACAGACCATGGGGTACGTGTGCGTGTGTGACACGAGGGGGGATTCTGAGGGGAATTCATGGCAGTGTGTCATTTACTGTAATAAAATATTTTTTAAAATCTAGGTGTTCACTGTATTTTCAATCAAGCCTCATGTTAGCCTCATGTTCTCTAACAGTCTCAACGATGGTAAGTTCGGGTGCCCTTTGTGGCCAAGGGCTGCCGGCAGCAAGAACACCCACCTCCACATGGCCGTTGAGGGCCGCGTGGTGCAAGGCTGTGCGCCCGCCGCGGTCGGAGACGTTGACGCTGCTCAGCAGCGGGATGATGACTTCCGCACACTTGACGGCCTTGTTGGCCGCGGCCACGTGCAGGGGCGTCTGCCAGTTCTTGTCCCTTGCGTTGACGTCGGCTGAGTGCTTGATCAGCACCTGCACTGCTTCCTACAACAAAGGCAGAGTGAGCAGGGGCTGCTCGCAGAGGCTCAGTCGCTGGCTCTGAGGAGAAGACACCCCACGGGTGCGGGGACCATCGTGAGGAAGGGGGACTCCCTGCTGTCGCTGGGCTGGCTCCCGACAGATCAGTGAGGGCCACAGACCAAGACAGCGTCTAAAATCAAGTATAAGTTTCCTAGAAGGTGCTAGAAGGTGTCATTGGGTCAAATGGGAGCACTCACACGGTGAGCACACTCGGGCAAGTGACCCACGGCACCCAGGCATGCGTCAGTGCGCTGCCAAACTCCCCAGGCTGGAGACCTCCTGGGTGAACCTTCAGTTCCTGTCTGCCAGCATCTTAACCCTCAGTCTCGTGTGATCAACATGCAGTCAAGGAAAATAACCCATCTGGTCCTATCCCAGCTTGAAGCTATGAGACTGTTCCATTTTCCTCAGCCTTTTCTGGGTTATAATGGGTAGGTTCCTCTGCCACTGTCAAGTTCCTTTAGCTTTATTGAGCTTCTCACTTGATTTTTCTTTTGTTGACCTACTGAGCTCAACAGCCTCTTCACCCATAACTCTCACTGCTGACTGTTGAGTAAAATCACCCAGGAAGTCTCAGAAATTCAGATGCCTGGTCCCTCCATGCAGGACATCAGGGACCTTCCGTAAAGTGCCCCTCTGCTCAGTCGAGGACTGATGCAGCTCCTCGCAAGACAGGGTGGCTGCTGGCTGCTTCTCTGTATGTCCAGAGACTTCCCTGGTGCTTCTGTGCAGCCACGCTGTCAACACTGCATCCATAACCAACAAAAGGCATCAGTACCAACTCTCACCATCCGTCCTGGACCAGGAGTTTACCCCTGGCCAACTCAGTCTACACAGGACTGCACTGCCCACTCTACTTTTCCACACAGGTGTATAAAAGTGCCCCAGGTAGATGACTTGAGTGCAGCAAAACCAGCAATATAAATGATGAAGCATAGGGAATGTCACATGAAGCAGTAGTGGCAATATATTAAGAGGCATGGCTGGCCTGGACAGCAGATTGAGAGCAAAAAGAAATTAACTGTGCAACTGAGACAATACAGTGGTGATAATGAAGGATGCTCCCATGGATGGTGTAAATAAAAGGCTAACTGATAGGGCCCATGCAAGTAATTTATGACACAAAACACGAAAGGGAGAAAGATGTTACATATCCTCACAAAGAACGACAACACAATAATGTAGACCAAGTAGATGGCTCTCTTTGAATGCAGAACTATCACCTCCACATTATGTAAACCTGGCCCTGTCTCTATGTACTGACATGTACAGAGCTGGCTATGCTATTTCCTTCTCCCTTCAATTGGCTTAAAGTAATGTAATAAGGCTAGCTAAGGTACCGATAAGTAATCTTCAAGGCCAATCGACAATTTCCTGTTTCCTCACACCATGGTCCCTGTAAAATGTTTGAACACAGAGGGATGGCAGAGCCAGGTAGCTCTAGGAATGTCAACTGGGTACAAGCCTCAAAATAAGAGCCTATGACTTCCCAGGGTACAAAAGTTTCAGGAACTGAAGCAACAGCCCCCTAAATTCATTCAAATGCTATCCCAGTCGAGTTACGCAGACTGGTCTTTCTGCATATCTTTCCCCCTGCATAGTGCAGAGGTGCTTGCTCTCCACCTGGCCAGCTCAGCTCACCTTGCTCACGTAATTCCTGTCATCCTCACTGTCACTCATCCTCGAGCCACTCCCTTCCTCACCAGATAATAAATCCTGGGAGAGGCCTTGGATCAGGGCCTTTGCCCATATATCCTCACTTGGACTGGACTTAGGACCCCTTGGTGGCCCATAACTTTGAATACATTGTAGTGTCTTTACTGTTGCCGTGGGTTGCACTGGAGGTGGTAGATTGGAATTAACTCGCTGGAATTCCAATAATGTTTCTATGGCTTTACAAATACAACTTTCCAGATTGTAAGGTGGACCAGAAAAGGGATGACAATATTTGGATTAGAATACACAATATTTGGATTACAGTAAATACTACCGAATAGTCCCATTTTTGAGTGAAATAAGTGTATACACATCACAAATTTAAGTCCCTTTAAACTAAAGGGACCCTAAAATGGACAAGACTCATAATGGAATCCATGCATGGGTCACACGTGGGTCACAGAGCCAAAGTTCTTACTTCTCCCATGGGGGCTTGCTGGCACCAACATTACAGGGTGAGAGCAGTGCAAGTTTTAATCAGAACTGACAAGAACTTGGCCACAGCAGAGGAAGACCATCAAAAGACTCTTGGCTGCACGCTCATGGAAGACTATGATGAATGAAAAGCCTCACCCTAAGTATAGGGGCCTGGACATATTCACCAGTTCATATACATAATCTGTGCATAAATAAGATGCATGCTTTGAGAATGTGTGCCCCTAAAATTTTGGAGATGTATGATCCAAAATGATGGAGACAACTCTCTCAAAATACTACCGTAAAACATGGGACAGTGTCCTTTTCACACACTCCCAGAAAAGCGACAGTGCATGCGGTCACTTGAATACTTTCCTTGTGTGCTGTTTCACTTACTTGTGTATGTTCTTGCTTAGTCATAAATATTCTGCAAATTCATGATAAACTAACAAAACCAAATACACAAGATCATTCCATAAGTTTATACTACTTGGAGATAAGATCAACAAATTCATGAGAAATTGGTAGTTGCTTTGCCCTTCTTTTAAATGACTGCATAGGAATGATTTGCAGTTCACACAGAGCAGCATGCCGAGCAAAGAGAGCGCATACTTACGTGCCACTTATAGTTTACCTATAAAGAAATACTTTCAAAGTTGGGAGAGGAATCTGTATTCCTTAACAACCAAACCTCCAGAGCCACTGTAACCACCAGAAAGTTGTGGCCTGATTTGGGACTAAAGTGCTGTGGGAGCACAGTCTTGCCAGCTGGGCCACAGAACACTCACAGAGCTGAAATGCCTGCTCTCTGGTCTTTGATGGAAAACTGCTGCAGACCCCTGGTCTGGCCCCCATTTCACCACAAATTGGAAATTATCAAATCTGTTTAAAACAGAGTTTTATCATTGATCTGCAAAATACTCCTTATAACCAAGCCACCTTCTAAGGAGGGCAGATGCTGTGAGAGAAAGGTCCCACCCCCGTGCCGCGAAGGTCAGTGGTGCCCTTGGGTCAGGGTGCAGCACTGCACCACACTGCATGATGGGATAAAGGCAGGTGGACCACAGTAGGCAGGAAGGGATGAGTGAGGACAGAGGGAGAGGAGAGAGGACCAGAGCCTGCACGTAGTGGAGAGACCTGGGTGGAGATGCAGTGGGAGAGAAAGGTGGCACCCACGGAACTCACGCAGGAGGAGTGGGCTTGTGGAGCCAGGCAAGCAGCAACGAGATCTCAAAAACTCTGAAAGCACAGAGGGAATCTTAGACCCCACAAGGCAGGGCGTGGAGCGCCTAGACGGCCCTATCTGTGGAGAAGCAACTCGATGGCAACAAGATCTGGGTTGCACCTGTAACACGGGTAAAGGAAAGCTTCAAGTTCATTATCATGGCATAGCTAGAAGAGTGGGCAGGCTGCTCTTCCCTCGTATGACCGTCAGACAGTCCCCAAGGGAGTGCAAATGTCACACCAATCACAGCCTAGCAGGATGCTGAGCAGGGCCCCACTTACTTCTCTGCTTCTGAAAATGTTTTCGTTTCTCTGTGTAGGGAGGGAGCTGTACAGTTTTCATGTTCCCAATGAGAAAGAGCTCCATGGAGCACACGGAGAAGGTGTTACTTTCTTTCCCAAGATTCCCTCTCTGAAGAATGAAGATGCAGTAGTTTCAAGTGACTGCAGAGCTGGGTTTACGGATGCACAGAATCCCGAGACAGGGCACAGCCCTTGGGGTCAGCCCGGTTGACGGAGGGACCAGCGTCTTCTCCCAGGCCCGAGCTGGCCCGTCTCTGACGGTTTCGGCCCGCAGCCAGCCTAGCACACACACGTTCGGTTGTTAGAGCTTCTCAGTCATCTACATTTAGGAACTCGGAAGGTTTGGTCCACCAAACCGGAGTGACACATTTCATAGAGATTTTATACAATACTTAGGCTACATGCCGCAGTTTTGATAAAAAGATGACTTCCATTTTTAAATACTGCATTCCTCTTTTCAAAACTCGAACCATGAAAGCTTTCAGACTTGGTTTTATATGGGAATAATTTTATGACTATTTAGGAAATTAATGATTTTTTTAAATCAAAGAAGTGTTTCATCTTCCGAATCACGTGCTGGCTACAAAGGAGCACCCAGGAGTCGGCGCTGACAGAAGGGCACAGGCGGAAAGGGAGCCACTGTGAGAGAAGGGGAGCAGCAAAGCTCGGTCAGCAGCGGCTGCGTGGAGAATCCACGGCGGAGGGCCAGTTTTAAGAAATGATTCTCTCAATCACCAAGAACCAATAGTCTGGAAAATATATAGAAGTACGGAGAGGGGTCCAAGAGACGGAGGAGGGGAAGGGAGGCAGGGCAGCAGGGGAGAAGAATTCAGATGTGCCCTGCGCGTGCACCAGCTCCCAGGATGAGTGTGATCGCTGTGTACTGCAACACGGGCTGATAAAACTAAAGATGGCAAAGAAGACATAAGGAAACTACATTTTAACTTGATTATCTTATTTTTAAATTTAAGAGGCATGAGATGGTGACGCTGCCCTAAAACTTGCTGAATGATCACTATTATCCCACAGGAAGCCCAAAAGCTCGCGGCCACACTCGTGCGCAGGCCACGCCGTGAGCGGCTCCTTCAAAGCCTTTGCTCCTTTCTTCACAAACAAAACCGCGGAGGGTCCTGGGCTCTCTCCTGCATGGGGCCCTCCGCCTGGCTCACGTCCGGTCCTGGGGCTGCGTGCCTCACTGGAGGACACCCTTGTCCCTGGGTGCCCTGGGTGAGCTGCAGAAACAGTGGAATCATGGGAGGAACTATCACGCGTAGCCCATGGGCGGGAACTAGTAGTGGCAGTCATGTGACTTCCGCCTTCAGTGAATGTCTCGTTGGAAAAGCCATTCCAACCTTGTAACAAGATGTGGACACACACACTGGGGCAGGAGGAAAAGGGGAAGAAATAGATTCCATGTGTCCTAAAAACGATCGTGCTATATTTTCCTTTAACTCACAAGTGTGGGCTGCCTTTGAGTTGCCCATAAGTTACTCATGGAGAAGCAATGCTGATAGCTATAGCACATATTTCTTACAAGCCCCAGCAATGTCAAATTTTATCAGTTTTAGGTTGCTTTTGTCCAGGGTCTGAGTCTTAGACAACTTTCTACACTCTCCACACAATTTGGTGGGTTCCCTACACATAATACATATTCAGTAAACTTGGGTGGAGTAAATGTACTGCTATGATCACCAGCAAATTCCATAAGTAATAATCTACGGATATTAACAGGACACTTCCTGTGGTGTGGGCTGATGTTCCTGAGGCTGCACCCAAGCTTTGAAGGCTTTTATTGTATTACTGTAATCACATGAGGCTTTTATCCTTATTGATTATAGCAATTTCATATTCATCCTGTAAGAGCTATATCAATTGGTGCTCAACAAGTATATTCAACGAATGGGATTGTTCCTCTAGAAGTATCCACCATCAAACTAAACTTGCTCTTAATTATTATAATCACTGGAGATCACAATTATTTTAAGAACGAGTAGTACAAAGGTGGACCTGGAACAGGAGAGAATTGTTCTCAAAGCACTGACTAAACATCAGGAAAAGCAGACCCCTGAGTATCCCCAATCTTCAGCCCCTGGGCTCCAAGTCCTGTGCATAGACCACAGGGATCAGAATCTTGCTTTTAAGATGCAGGTTTCTGGGTCCAGCCACAGGCCCCCTCAGAAGCACGGGAGAGGGGCTCTAGAGCAAGGTGCCTATACACATATGTTGTAGTCAGGGGCTGCAAGGAGAACAATTACATACAGGACACAGAACTTATAATATTATTTTATGATGGTCACCCAGAGTTAAATACAAGAAAGTGCAGGAAACCTGTCCACAATGCTAAAGACCTAGAAAATCCAGCCGAGAGCCTGGATCCTACAGCAGTGTCCTGCGTGAGTCCAGCTGAAGACCTAGAGCCCATGACAATTCTCCCCACAAGTCCCACGACAATGACTCATGCACGTCTGTTTCATGGATTTACACTGGGAAGGTCCAAAGGTCAGCAGTGAAAGCTACAAAGTCTATGCCAGTGAGTTGAAGGATCTGTGCCAGCAGATTGGGGGTTCTGCACTGGAGCCAAGAAATGATGCTCAAGATAAAGACCAGGATTCTCCTGAAAAGTACACAGCCATCCTCAGAAACAATGAGGTCCAGAGCTCCTCCAATGATGAGAACAGCTGAGTTCATATCAGAAAGCCAGCGTGACAAGCTTCTCCTGGAGATTGAACAGCACACATCTTCCCCTCCAGAGCCAGGAAGCGATGCTCAAAGTAAGGACCAGAGCTCCCCCAAAGTGCACCACAGCCTTTCTAAGTGATAACCTGATCCCAAGCTCCTTTGATGATAACAGCCGAGTTCACATCAGGGAAGCCGGCATGACAAGCTCCTCCAGGAGAACCAACAGCTCCAAACAACACATAGAACAACCCACAAGGCTAACTTTTTTTCTCCACATCTCTTCTTCTGCTGGCAGCTTTCCTCAGGTGGGCCATCTACACTCAGCACCATGCTGATTTAATTCAGCTGCTGTTAAGCTGACCATCAGTTTTTAATCCATAACAACATACTAAGCCTGAGTACCACCTACCCACTTCTAAATAATAAATTACAGAAAGCCTACTTTCCTCCTGTTCCAGGTAAGGCCTGTGTTGTAGGTGCAAAGATCTTTCCATAGTGACAAAAATAATTTAAAGAGGTCAGTGACATTCTAATCCTCTGTATACTGTTTCCAATTCTCCTGTCTCCTAGCAGCTCACAGCACTGACAATGTTTTTTAGAGGAGGAAGAGAAATTTAAGTTTTAAAAAATTAAGCTGTGAAGTATAACACTTGTCCTGCTCAGCTCTGGGAAGGATCTTTATTCCAGCTGGGAATTCTGTCTGCACAGAAAACAAAAACAGACGTGTTTTATTGGCTGACAGCCACTGAAGGGACAAGGGAAGCAGGGGCACAGAGCAGTTAGCAACACCCCCCAGTCACTCTGCCCCACTGGCAGGGACATCTTTGGCTCCTTCCTTCTCTGAGACCCTGTTTCCTAAATTAGTGCCACCAGCAGCACAACCGCAAAGGGCGGCGTGGGGGTTAAAATGGAATAGTGCACAGGGCGTTCATCCGTCACACACTGCCTGCCACAGGACACCTGCTTCGTCACTGCTCCTAGAGGGACACCATGTCCCCAGTGCTACAGCCCAAATGCAGAGGCAACCACTTTTAGCTATGCTAACCAAAAGACCATTTCTACAAAAGTGGGAAGTTCAGCAATTCTCCTTCAGAGCTACTCTCAGCTCTCCGCAGGGGAAGGAGCCCATGAGAAAGGCCAGGCACAGCCGCGCCCCAAACCTTCATCCTCAGAGCCACAGATCCTCCCTGCCCTGCTCCACCCACGGTACTCAGTAGACATGTGCTCAGCTTCCGGGAGCATTTACTGGGCTCTCTAGGTTTGCACACACTTAGTGTCTTTCCCTACAACTGCTCGGTTTGGGATTGTTTTGTTTTGTTTTTGTTTTTGTTTTTCCAAGAAAGAGAAGCAAAGGAGCAACAGGAATAAGCGAGGCAGGAGAGACGAGAGGAATCATTCTCAGCGACACTGGGTCATTCTCTCTGGCAGCGCGGATGTGCCCACCGATGATAGCCCCACAGTCACGGGAGGGAAGGAGGGGGTGGGAACTGCGGTTAGAACCTTCCCAGTGAAGGGATGACTGTATACACATCGCCCTGAGCACAGACAGAGGCGGCGGCTGCCACGCTGAAACCAGATGTCCCCTTTGGCCAAGGCTGACAGCCGAACACCAAGCACCGACCCCAAACCTCCTCTGTTCTTTCCCCTCAAGCTTCCTTCCCTTCCTCCCAACTGTTCAGCAGGAAGACATAAACCAGTGGCCCAAGGACCAAATTCAAAAGGACACAGAAGTCTGGACGTGCAGGTCCCCCAGGTGCTCACTGCAGGGCAGCTCTGGCGACAGACACAGAGACCCCAGCTTTCCCAACAAGTTTTCAACCTGCTGGGACAGGTTGCGACAGGAAGACACTCCCTTTCAGAGCTTAACCGATGGTGACTGTTTACAGTTCAGGGTTTGTTTGCATCCTGTCCTTCCTGACAGACACCTGCAGGGGTATTTCCCCTGGCAAACCTACAGAGGGAGCTGGTGACCCCGAGTAGCAGTTAACGCTTTTCTCAGAGGTGACAGCCAGCCTATCATTGAGTGGACGGGTCAAACCCACTAGACATTCAGAAAGTGGGCTGATGGTTGGTGGAAACAGATGCTCTGAGGATAGAAGCTTTTGCAGCTACATCTAAGAAAGCTGTAGTCACCTGGGAAAGGGCACTGACGTGACCTTTACTTACTGAAATTGCCCATTGTGTCCTTGTTGACTAGACTATCCTGAGGGTGAGACCACAGTTCTTATTCCTCTTTGTAGCTTCATCAGCAAGCACAATTTTTTAAAAACTAAAACAACCATGGTAAAAAGGAAACAAGCCAACCCCCACATATTTAGAGATACCAAAAAGAAATTACCAACGATCAGATGGTCTTAAAATTTGACCGCGAAATACTTCCCTATGATGAGCTGAGCTCGTGACGTGGTCCTGCCAACTCAAGCCCACTGCCCCAGCTTTCCCGGCCAACACAGAAATGCAATGCCAGCCCACACGAGGATGCCAAATCCCCCAGCATCCAAGCAAGGCCATTTAGAATTATTTACCTCCCTTAGTCCATGTGGACCATTCAGAAGGAAACACAGACCTCTTTTTTGAAAACTCTCAAGTTATATAGCCCAGCAAGGAGGAAAATGAGCAGGACACCATCACCTACAAAGTATATTTTGTGCAAAGTATATTTACAAACTAGCAGGCAAAGAGGAAAAGCTAGCACCCATGCTAACCATCAGCACCTGCAACTTAGTGTATTTGTTCTTTGTCTCCTCCGTGAGTCTGGAGAACACTGCTTTCTCCTGGGAGGGGGTAAAGTCACCCGCGAAGGCCTCCAGCGTGAGAATCTTGCATCCTTGCATGGCGGGCATCTCCTCTCGCCAGGCTGGCCCCCACCACAGAGGTCTCGCCTCATTTCTTCTATGCCCTGAGCCAGATCATGTGACCCGTCTCTGGACTACACAGATAATCATAATCTATGAACCACCTTCACCTGAATCTCCAGCATTCAATATTGGGTTATTTCTTGAGTATCAGGCTCACTCTGTTTCTGCAGTGTACCAGGGGTACATTGGGGGTACCTCAAGGAACAAAACACAGATCCCCATCTTCATGGAGCTAATGTTCCACAGTCATGTTTCCCAGACTCTACACTGAAAAGAACTAACTAGCTTCTCAGACCCTGCCTCCCCTGCTCTCGATCTTCTCAGCCAATGCAGTGGCTCAGCTTAACTGTATCAACTCAGCTGGCTCGGGGGCCACCCGGGGGATTAGCACAGCATACTTCTGGGTGTGTCTGGGTGGGTCACGGAGGCACAGCTTTGGATACTCTGTCTGGTTCCCCTTCCTCTCCAGTGCTGTTCCTCAGCTCTGCTTCCTGGCTGTCATGAACTAAGCATCTTTATTCCACCACTCCCTCCCACCAAGATGTTCCTCCCTTGGAGCCAGCCAACCGTGGACTGAATCCTCTAAAACCATGAGCCAAATTAAACCTCTCCACCTTTAAGTCTTAGGTGTCAGGCACTGTGTCTAAGTAATGAGAAAGATGATTAATATAGTTTATGATATCGCCATTTATCCACTGGCTTCTCTTCCATTTCACCCCCCACACACAAGGTGTCCAATCCTGTCAGGTTTACCTCTAATTATCTCCCAAATCAATGACTTTTCACCATGCCTCAGCTCCATGTCCTTGGGTCTCTGTGGCCTTGGATTGGAACCCTGGTCTGAAACTCCTCTCTTCTGCTCAGTTCCATGCTGCCACCACACTGTGTTCTGAATTGCTGTTCTGAACGAGCTGCTCCCTACTGTGGCCATTCCCCCCTGGCCCAGACCCCACCATCTGACCTATCCCTCACCACCCTCTGTGTTCCAAGCCACCGTCATTCACTTCCGTGCCTCAGTCCTTCCTCCTCTCCTGGCCTGTGACATCCCTGCTCATCCTTCTAGGACCAGATCAAAAGACACCTTTTCTTGGAGGACTGCCTCTATGCTTGGAGCTGCTTTCTCCTCCGAGTATATTCCGATATTGCATGAAGTTTCCTGTCTTCCTCCCCTCCAGCCTGAGAGGAGGCTGAGGTCAACGGCCACGCTGTCCAGCTTGACCCTTCCCTCCACAGCTCCCCTGGCCCATGTGGACAGGCAGGAGGTGCTCAAATAGGCAGCTGTTCATTTCTGGTTACTTTGCATTAGACCTGAAGGCTCTCACTCAGGCGTGAGTGTCCCCAACCCACCGAAAAGGGTGCTTTCTCTGGGGACAGCAGGTATTGGATGAAACAAGGTCATCGCTCACCTCACTCCTGGAAGCCACAGCCCGGTGCAGAGGGGTCAGCCACATGTTGTCCTTGGCGTTGACACGAGCTCCTGGAACCAAACAGCACAGGTTTTTAAGCTTTTGAAAAAGGCTGCAAAAACTCTCGTGAGTAAAAGGGAGTGAGATGTTCAGTTTAAGGCACTGACTAAAAGGAAACAGCAAATCCCAAAACTTACACTACCTTGGTCTTTAGAGAGAGAACCTCCCCCCCAACCCCATTCTGATGTCACTGGTTTGAGGTATCATTGGGCACGAGGGCTTTTTAGATGCTCCTAAGGACCCCAGGCAGTGTCGAGAGCCTGATTAATCAAGGTTAGAGTCATTCCGAAGCTGTTTCCACTGACTCCCACGTGCCCAAGTGGGCTCAAACCCCTTGCTCGATATGGAGCACAGTGAAATCAGCACAGTGTGGGTGTGCAAGTGGCAGGAATCGCTGGCCTCAGAGCAGAAAGCCATGGGCCAAATGCTCTGGAGGAAGACGCACACACTCTTAGAAGGACACCAGAGCCGGGCATGGTGGTGCATGCCTTTAATCCCAGTACTCGGGAGGCTGTGACAGGAGGATCATTGTGAGTGCAAGACCAGCCTGGGCTACAAAGCAAGTTCAAGGCCAGCCTGAGCTGCATAGTAAGACCCTGTCTCAAAAAATAGGGCTGGGGATTTAGCTCAGTGGCTTAAGCGCCTGCCTGACAGGCGTGAGGTTGTGAGTTTGATCCCCAGTACCAAAAAAAAAGAAGGAGGAGGAGGAGGAGGACACCCCCTCAGTAAGCGGATCCAGGTCGGAACTCCGATTTCAGCATCCACTGGTCCTACGACCTAATTTCTCATCCCTCTGTAGCTATGACTCAGATTTCAAAGGGAATGAAAAGCATGTCGCTTGCCCTACGAAGTGGGAGCAACCCAACTAAGGGTTTACAAACACAAAGAGCCATCGTCTAGAACTTGTACAAACAAGAATCTTTCTAAGAGCAAGACTCGCGTGTTAAAGAAGGCTGGGGATAAGGAAACCCACGTGATTAACACAGAAAAACTGCTAAATTTTGAAACAAATTTACCACTACTAAAAACAAATCTCAGATGTCCTCTCTGTCCTGATTCCAACAGAGAGAGAGTTACAAAGCCCACCTTTCTGGTTTAGAAATGAACAGAATTTATCCCTTTAGGCTCTTGTATTTCCTCTTCCTACATTCTGAAAACTCGCCAACCCTCTGAAAATTACCATCTTCGTAAAGCCTTTTCTTGGGTCGTAAATACGTATGTGCTGAAATCGCCTGTCTCTCCGGGAAGCCAAGTGTCTCGCGGGTACTCATTCCTCTTCAGGCCGTTTCTCTGGCCCTCACGTCCCAAACATCCTGCAGGCTTCACGCGGGCCTGGAAGGCTGGATGCAGGCCCATTACTCATAGTCTTTGGCCAAAGCACATATTGTCCTTTGCATTTTTGGTAAACTCAAAAAGCTGACACAAGAAGACACCCAAATGGCAAGACACGTGGAAAGATCCTTCTCAGAATTCATCGGGGAGAAGCAACAGAGGGCAACACTAATGGACAATCTCACACCCACCAAAGTGGCACGCAGGGTAAAACGGGGCAATGCCCAGAGTTGGCCAGGGTCTGAAACAACGCGCGGGCTTAGCACGCAGTCAGCAGGAGTGGGGACGGGAACAAGCTCCTTCAAAGGAAACAAGGAGGCATTAACCCAGCCCAATTGGTGATGGCCGTGCCCACCACCTAGCCCTTCCACCGCATCACACAGCCCAGGGAAACTCGCGTGTGGGAGTGAATGCTCACTGTGCATGCTCCTAGGGACAGGGAATTGGGATCCCCTGGCTAATAAGGGGACATGTGTGTGCGTGCAGTGTGACATGGTCACAAATGGCCTGAAGTTCTATGTCCAAACAGAAGTGTTTAAAGCTCGGGGAATGGTGGCACACTCCTGTAATCCCAGCACTGGGGAGGCTGAGGCAGGAGGATGGTTGCAAGTTCGAGACCAGCCTGGGCTACAAAGTGAGCCCAAGGCCAGCCTGAACTGCATAGCGAGACGCTGCATCAAAAAACAAAAACAAAAACAAAAACCCACCAAAAAACACAGGTGCTTAAAATTGTAACAACAATGGAAGAAATCCAGTCACAGAATACCTAAGACACAATAGCAGCTGTGTAAAGTTTTTACAAAAAATATTTCTAGATGTGTTGCTTATGGATGTGCAGACATCCAGTGAAAGTAAAAATATGGCCAAGGAGAACAGACACCAGTTCTGAACAGCGGCTGCTTCTGAGGAGGAAGGGGTGGGAGAAGGGATGAACTAAACAGGCTCAGATAGCCGCAAGGACGTCGTCAATCTCTTGTTTCCTTTAAGTGTGCACGCGTGAGATGCAAGTATAGCAAAATGCTAAGATTTCTCAAAGTTCGGTGGAAAGTACAGAAGTATTCATTATATTACCCTTCATACCTTTCCAAATGTTTGAAATACTTTCTAAAAACCATTTTAAGCAAAGGCAGTGAATTTGGAGTTTTATGTTCCATAAGAATAGAAGGAGACCAAGGCGCCTTCCCTGACACCCCTGCCCTTCCCCGACAAAGCGGCCGGCCTGTGTGGCATGTGCGGGTCTCCCCGAGGTTCCTGCCAGGGGAGGCAGAGGATGGAGCAGGCACCGCGTGGCGTCTGCCTGCCTCGTCTGTCCAGGCTGAAGGGAAAGGACGCGTCGGGCTACGGATGCACTGCTTGCCGGGCTTCCTGCCTCTACTTCTCTCTCCTGTCTCCTCTCTCCACGATCACTGATCACCGCAGGAACTCCCAGTGAGGAAAGCGCTCCATCAGGGGACCCCTTCTGTCTCTCTGACTCCAGGGGCTGCCTGACCAGCGGCCACGGGGTCCCGAGGAGTGCAGGGTGCGTGTGCGCTGTGTGTCACACACCCGGCAGCAGCCAGCTGATCTGGCCGGGGTGAGGGCGAACCTTACCTTCCATCTCTTTCTTCTCCTCTTTCCCACTTTTCCTCTCTCCCTC
The DNA here is from genome assembly GCA_004363535.1 of Dasyprocta punctata. Classification (NCBI taxonomy): domain Eukaryota; kingdom Metazoa; phylum Chordata; class Mammalia; order Rodentia; family Dasyproctidae; genus Dasyprocta; species Dasyprocta punctata. The sequence continues at coordinate 41,722 of RJWM01003265.1, read as the reverse complement.
TCCTCCTCCTCTTTCCTCTTCCTCCTCTTTCTCTCTCTTCTCATTTCTGCCCTTTTGGTGTGTGCATTAAAATACCTGATAACATCTTTGTAAAGAAAATAACTATCGGTGTCTGTCAAGACTAATCTTAGGCATATTTCATTAATGGTTGATCATAAAAGTCAAATACTGCAAACAACTTCGGCATTAGTCAAAGTAGAGTTGATTAAATAATTTGCTTGGTTAAATAACCCCAGTACAGGCACAGAACGTAACCTTTGAGGCTTTAGAAGAAAGCCCAATGACATAAGATGTGTTCACAACTGTTAGTGTGAATAAAGAGAGTATGGAAACATTACAGGAAAAAGGAGCCTGTCTGTCCTAAGAACTCTAAACGGTGCGTGCGGAAGGATCACGACAGCCCCGAGCTCGCGGCCTGGCACGGCAAACCTGGTCCACGGACTTCTAGGGGGCAGAGTTGGGAACTGAGAAATGGAGGCTGGGGAGCCCCTCCCCACCTGGTCCTGAGCACAGGGCGGACTGAAGGAAACAGACGCAGACCCTCAAACAGACAGAGACCACCCTGTCCCTGATGTCAAAGCCATCCAAACAGACCTATCGGAAAGAACAGCAAAAAGCCGACTTTACTTCGTGCTTCAGCACACAAGTGATATGAAAATGCAGTCTTTTTATAAAAAATGGGTCACTGCAGACGCAGCTAAAATTAAGTTGAGTGTCAGACCAAGGTTAGACCCTCCCTGCCCCCTGAAAACTGACTACTGCCAGGAGTTCTGTGTGGAAATTTCCAGTTGCTCTTACATCTTCATGTTGAAGTACAGGCTCATGAAAAGCCAGAGAACTAAGGCGGTCAGCACAGTAGCTTCTGTATATTTAAAATATTGTACAATAATTTTAGAAAATACAGCACTATGTACATTTTTATGCAAATTGTATTGTACTGCACTAACACACTGAATTCTCCTGTTTCAGTTAACAGCACGCACGTCATGTCTATGTTGGCACAGAATGCATTGGTTCCTTTTAATCGCTAAATATATTCAAATGTAAATGTGTTCTTTGACATTTCCTCTATTGATGGTGTCTTATTTCCAATACTTCCTCCATCCAAACAATGTCTAAATAATGCACATCCACAAAATGACTTCTGCAAATGTGCAAGTAATTATCAAGGAGAGACAATTTGTATGTGTTCGGTTTGCTGTTGCTGTTATTGTGGGACAGAGGACTGAACCCGGGACTTTCTCACTGAGCTACATCCCCAGCTGTTCTTTTAAATTTTGAGACAAGGCCTCACTAAGCCACTAAGTTCCCCAGATCAGTCTCAGACTTGCATTTCTCCTGCATCAGGGTTCCAGGGTGTTAGATGTGTAGGCAGGTGCCACCACCTCCTGCTGCTTTTGGCTTGCACACGTGCACTCAACCTCCAAAGAGTGCTAATTTACACGCTCACCACGTATAAGATTGCTTAGATTCCCCACATCATCACACTTGCTATCACCAATCATTTTAAGTACGACTTGGAATCAATAATATACTATCACGCACTTAAAAATTCATTGAGGGTAAACGGATCTCATATTGTGTTCTTACCCCCTGCAATGGACACCCCCGAAACCAAGAGACACAGGAAGCCCCTGGAGAGGGCAGGTCTGACCGTCACTTTGCAGCACTGGTTTCTTGGTGGAATGCGTAAGTCCGAATTCATCACACTGCACATCAGCACGTGCAGTTATTGTAGGTCACTTCCACTCCAATAAAGTAGTTTAAAAAGTAAATACCAGACATCAGGTAGGAAGCAATGGCGTCTCATTTCTGTGCTTTCCTAAGAACAAGATTGGGCATTTCCCACTGGGTTTGTTTACTACCCATTTGGAATTCATTTTCTGAGAATTACTTGTTCATATTCTTTGCTTATTTCCCCCAATCTCCTATTATTTTGTAATTTGTATGCTCACATGATTATTCCTTTTATTATCTTACATAATCTGAAAACGTTTGCTCCTATGTAGATCCACATGTGCTTTTCAATATGAAAAATCTTCCAAGGAGAACACTGGGCCCAAGTTTGCAGAGCCCCTGAGCGGCATGACTGGGGTGTGACAGCATCAGCACTACTGGGGTGCAGCCTCAAGAGCTGAGGCAGAATAGAAGAAAAAAAGACCAAAAGGAAACAGGGAGAACTGTAGCATTAAAATTGCACCTCTTAAGAAAAACTGCAGCTTCAGGATGCAAAAAGCTGTTCTGTAGGGAGCCATTGAAGCTGGAGATTGATCACATGTGTGGGGCTAAAGCAAGACCAGCCCTGAAAATACAGAGAGCTCAAAACAAGCTGTTCCAGCACCAAGAAGGCAAGGGACCCAGGCCAGTCAGGCCAACAAGTTGCTAGGCAGCAGGGTTGAAATTGACATCCTCCTCCTGAGTGTATAAATAAAGGTGCTACAGTGCTTGAGCAGTTCCTCCTCCCCCATTAGGAGAGAGGGCTCCACCTGACCCCAGCTTTGCTCTACTTTATTTTCACATCTTCTGGGGGTCCTTCACCCGGAGAACCTCAAGAGCAGCATGGGTTGCAGTACTGTTCTTTTTATCCCTTCCAGGAAAAGTTGCCAAGGGCCTTAAAGACCCTCGGCCGTGCCCGGCACTGGGGGATGGCCCTTTGCCCAGTGAGTTCCACTCCCTCCTGCCCAGCCTACCCTCGAGAAGCAGAGCAGACCTCAGCTTCACACCGTGCGGGCGGCTTACACACCCTGGGTAACACACCTCAGGGACACCCCAAGTCCCCACAAATACACCCAGCAAGGTCATAGGTACCCCCTCACCCCGCACTCTCCTGCTTTGAGCCTGTACTTCTGAAATTCTGCCTCAGAAATCTCCTCATGCCTCTTGTGCGTCCTGAAGATTCTTTTTTTTTCTGTGATGCAAGTCAGCAAACCTGCACCTGGCTCCCCTGGTGGGATGGGTCGAGGTTCCCCTTGGCCATTTTGGGCACCTCCTTGGGCCTTGTTCCATGACAGTCACTGGATACATGGAAAGCCACACGATGAGAAATCTGGGAAGTGGCTCCTTCGGGTCACTGAGGAAGCCGCCACTCTGTCACGCATCCTCCTCAAGAGGCAAAGTGCCTCTGTGTCCACAGCAGGAAGAACCGCGACAGAGGCAGGTTATCCAATGCGGACCCAAGGGACATGCCACCAGCATCATCGCCAGCTGCCGGCTTCCCCACCTCTTCCTCTGAATATTTTTCAGAGTCTTGCTTCCCTCTCAGAGGCAGGTGTCAGATGGTTTCGGTTCTGAATTGAATATTTATAACCTAGTCCTAAAGGAAGCTCGCACGATTTACCTGCCTGTCGGGCACCGCTGTGCACAGGCTGAGGCCTCATGACCCCAGGCAGAGGCTCCATACCCAGCGACCCTTCAGCGTAACCAGGAAAATGAGCACCAGGCTATCCTGACCCTTCCGAAACAAAGGCCCAGCTCAACAAGGTCAGGCACAAACTCTATCTGCAGATTAAGCCTGTGCTTCACCTTTTCATTACCACAGACGGCAGCAATAAAGGGCATCTGGGCATCGTCCTGGACGCAGCGCCTTTCTCTGGTAAGCAGGGGCACGCAGGGAAAGAAGCGTTGGGATGAAGGGGGTCACGCTCAAGGCTGGCTCGGCAAACGCTGGCTTTTAATTGTTGAAATAAATATTAAAAGCCATATGAAATATGATGATACTATAACGACACGAGGTTACTATCGATTTTTTTTAACAGATCAAATCTTATTACAGCACAGGAGCTGTCTTTCTGGGCAATTACCTTGGAAACGTCTACGATAATTTCATGTGTGCGGCAATTGCTCGAGACATTTTTACAACTCCTTACACCTTACAACCCACCAGAAAATGGCTCATTACCTTGTAACCGTGCCACACTTGTGGGCCAAAATCAGCTTTGCCATTGAACTGCTCCTCCTTCACCATCAAAAAATATGAATGGATATTTGTTATGCATGAGGGAATCGTAAGAATGGTGCACCACTAGCTCCAGAGGCAATTGGCATTAAGGGTAGTAAGCACATCTTGAACAATGACAGGAAATAAGTTCACAAGAATTTATGGTGGCACAAATTCTAATACATTTATTGTTTTACTTAGTAGTTACACCTGACACGCTCCCTTGGTAGAGGGTGGTATACACTTCTGGTTCTCTTCCTTTATCCTCGCTCTCTTCCTGCAGGTTATTCCCACTGTGGCCATTTCTCTGTGTGAACTCCCTGTGTCTCAACCCTTGTTTCTCGAACATCAGCCTCAGATGGGTTCTTACTGATCCCACCCACCACCTCTGCCCTAACCCTGACTCACCCAGCTCCCGACAGAAGCCAGCAGGGGAGAGGGGGAGTCGAGGCAGGATTTGGATGGGCAGTGATGAGAGGAGAAACCTGCAAGGCCTGAATTCACCCTCGAGGCCTTGTACCCCGCTCTGCTCACGGCATTCGGGGTTCCATCCACCTGGCAGATAGGGGATAGTGTCAGCAGGAACATAGCGGGTTTGGACAATAGAGAATACAGCTGTAATGGGCTGAGCTGGCAAGGCTAACGGATTTGTCCAACATGGGAATCATTAGCACTTCATTCATTATTAAACTGGAAAGCACCGTGGTTGGATTCCCTGAAGGGTCAGCTGTCAGATGCAAGCTTGGAGTGGAGTCATTATGCTCTTGTACTGGTATTTGTTTAGGAATATAAAATATAAATTGCATAAAGGTCCTTTCAGGGAAAATAAAAGCTGTGTGAATTCCAAAAGTTGGTCTCACTTTCAGTAGTTGAGTAAAATTGCTGAAGAACTTTCCCAGTACTCACTCACGCCTTAAGTCTTCCTAATGTGGTGGGGGAGGGGAAGACAGGAGAACTGCATAACTGAACCGAAATTATACTCGAGAGCAACATATCTGTAACCAGGGATACAGGTCAAGATATGTGGAGCAGTTTCTCCAAGCACTACTGAATCAGTCAGAGGCTGGTGGATTCTGTGCTCGTGGGAAGGTGATGTGGAACCAAGTTTCTCAAACAGTCCTGGCCCCCAGTGGATCAGCTTCATGCTGCAGAAACAGCAAAATAGCACAAAGTAGAAGTCTGTGACCAAGTTTTGAGTTTGCACATTCATGCAACAAAAATTCCTCCGAGACTGTGAGGGTCTTGTAATGCAGACCAAGCATCTCTTATCTGAAATGCTTGCACAGAAGTGTCTCAAAGTTTGGAGTTTTAAAAAATTTTGCAATATCTCCCTGTAGACATATGATAACTTGGGGATGGAACACAAGTCTAACTAGGAAGTTGACTTATGTTTCATATGCACATTATACACAGAGCTGGAAGGTTGTTTCACACATTATTGCACATGCATTTTGACTGCAGCCTGTCACACGAGGTCAGGTATGGAATTTTCCACTTGTGGCATCAAAACGCAAAAGTTTTGGATTGTGGAGCATTGTGGACTTTCAGATACAGGCTTGTGACATTTAAGTGGTGGCATCACTGGTTGTGACCATTAAGTGCTATCTCACAGAACTGTCCATTTTATGCCTCCATCCATTCCGCCTGCAGCTCGTGAGGGACCAGATTTCACCCACGAGGGCCAGTGGCCGGCGTGAACAGCTCTGTCCCAGTCTGTGCCAACACCAAGCGATACACGCTCGTCTAGATCACAGTCCTGGGACACCTCAGGCTGGCGGGAGGAAAGCCCACGAGGAAGCTCATGAACTCTAAGCCAGGCTCCTCCAGGCTATCAGGACACAGGGCACAAGGGTGTTGAGGGGCAGCACATGAGCACCACACAACCAGGGGCAACAGGACTCTGCCCTGTGTCGAGCTGCAGCACAGTGCCGTCCTGCCCACCACACGCTCCCCTAAACCTACGGACTCGTAAAAGCCTCACCTCCGCATAGCTGACTTCGGAGCCAACAACGGCAAAACCGTCGTGTTGGCCTTTTGCCTAGTCCATGGGCAGGGGCACTTCCTCCAGATTTCAATCTCCACAAACCAAAATGAGAAGGAAGGAGGCCAGCATGTCTGCATGCAATCTACAGAGAGGACATGCCCACGCTCAGGTGAATTGTCCAGCAAGCATTCCGGGCAGAAAGCACATAATGGTTTTGGAAACCTGTTTGGTGAGATGTACCGAGCACACAGGTTTCCAAATCTGAAAGCACTGGTATTTTAAAATCTGATAAAATACTTAAAACACATAGGGAACTAAAGAAAATACTGTCGCAAAGACCTGTGTGCACAAGAACCAGATACGTGTTTGCTACTATTTGCTTCCAATTTTTTAAAAGTATATTTTATAGAGAGTTGTAGAAGTCCCTTTTCTGTCTTTCCCTGAACACGTTTCATTCAACCTGCTGACTCTGAGGTAACCACTATCCAGAAATTGATATGGCTTCTTACCTTCTATGTTTCTATACTTTTATTACAGATATAGCCATGGATGCATAAGCTAACACAGAATTTTTTGCAGCACAGTTTCAACACATGTAAATACATATGCTCAGTGATATATATATATATATATGTATATATATATATATATTCCATGTATAAGTATAAGTATACATATATATATATAGTGTTATGGTTAGTGTCTGGATGTCCCCACAAAGCCTCATGCAGTCATGGGGGCAGCTTCTAGAATTTGTGATTGATTCATGGTTCAATACTGGGATTATGGGTATGAGTAATACACTCACCCTAGGGTGGGTGTGGCCTACATACAATTTAAGGGACAGAAGGAATCTTCCCTCTGTGCACACTCCTTTTTACTGTTGTTGTTTTTGCTGTCTTCCACCACCATGAACAGTTGACCCTCTGCCATGCCACCTTGCCTTGTAATCTTGCTGATTACAGACTGAAACCACCACAAATTGTGAGCTAAATAAACCTTTCCTTCCTTCATTTTGGGCATCAGGTATTTTGTCTCAGCAATGAGAGAAAAGTAACCAAGACAGAATTTGGAACCAGAGAAGTGGGGTGGTTGCTGTGACTATACCTGACCATGTGGTTCAAGAACCTTTGGGAATGGCTTGTGGGAAGTCTGGAAAAGTTCAGAGATGTCCCCTGAAGGTGATGATCTGGGACACCTTAGGCTGTTCTGCATGGGAGATTCTGGTCAGAGCTCAGGAGACCAGATAGCTGATAGAAATTCTGCCATTAAAGACCAGGCTTGGGAGGTTTCTTCTGGGAAGGACTGCATTAACTGCTGGAGTCCAGAAAATTTATGTTATGGCTTGACAGAAAGTTTGTCTGCATTTTGCTTCTGTTCAGAAATTTTGCCTGAGACTAAGATTAAGGGTGGTGGACTAATTAATCTGGCAGAAGAAATTTCAAGGCAGTTGAATGTTGAGGCTGTGGCATGGCTGTTGCTAGAGGCTTTTAGCCAGATTTATGTTGCAAATCAAGAGCAAAGAGCCCAGCAGGATGATTTAAAATGTTGTGAGTTTTGCCAGAAAGGAAGCTCCTATAAAGCTGTGGACTACAAAGATAAAGTTGAGATCTTGATTGTTGAGAAGAAACAAGAGAATAGAAAAGACAGCCTGAGGGCATCACAAGAAGAAGCAGGTCTTCACCCTTTGCAGCCTCAAAACTGCAAAAGTGAAAGACTGCTTTGAGAAGAAAGCTGCAGAGCACCATGTTCCAGAATGGTGGTGGCCTAGAGCATTTGTTCTGCAGAATCAGGTTCAGAGTGCTCAGCAATCCAGGTACAATCCCTACAGCCAAGAGAGAAGAAAGCCTGACCACTACTCCAGCAGATTTTGGCATCATCCACATGGTGCTGGTTTTAAGTATGTGCAGAATACAAGAGTTCACAGGTTACAAAGGCTTCCACCCAGATTTCAGAAGAAGGCCTGGGAAGCCAGGCAATGTGCTCCTGAAAAGGCAATGTGTGAAACTGTGGGAGTGAAGCCACCAGGGCAGTGGAGACCTCAGAAGTATAGAAAAACCAGGAATGTGGATCATTTAAGGAAAACAGTAAGGATTGAGCACAGCAGGCCCAAGAGAGAAGGCCTGGGAGTTACAACCACCAGAAGTGCCATCAGGGTGGAGTCATACAAGCCCTTTGGAGCTCACAATTTGCCAGATTGCTTCAGACATTCCACATGGAACTACAGGTCTTAATGTTTGCCCTGCTGGATTTTTGGACTTGTTTTGGTTCCAATCCTTTGTATCCCTCTGTTTGTACTTTTTGGAATAGTAACGTTTATCTTGTGCCATTGAATATTGGAGGTGTTTAACTTTCATTTGTACAGGGGCTCACAGCTAAGAGTTTGCCTTAAAATTCGGGAGATTTGGAATTGGGACTTTTCAACAATGCTGAAACTGTTAGGACTTTAACAACTCTTGCAGATGGACTAAATGCCTTTTGCATAAAGGATGTGCATGAGTCTTCTGGGGACCAGGAACAGAATGTTATGGTTTGAGTCTGGATGTCCCCCCAAAGCCTCATGCAGTCATGGGGGTGGGCTTTTAGAATTTGTGATTGATTCATGGTTCAATACTAGAATTACAGATGTGAGTGCTACACACGCCCTAGGGGTGTCTGGCCTACATTCAGTATAAGGGACGGAAAGAGTCTCCTCTTTGTGCTCCTCCCTTTTTGCTCTTGTTGCTTGTGCTGTTTTCCGCCACCATGAACGGTTGCTCCTCTGCCATGCCATCCTACCTTAAACCAGCTGATTACAGACTGAAACCTCCACTAACTGTGAGCTATATAAATCCTTCCCTCCTTCATTTTGGGTGTCAGGTATTCCACATCAGCAAAGAGAGAAAAGTAACTAAGACATATAGTGAATATATACATATATATGTAAAACACCTATTTATAGTATACACAAGCTATATATAGAATATATATGTACATATAGAGAATGCATTTTCATGTAGACTTTAAACTGATTTTCTTTCCTTTCCTTTTTTCACAATTAAAAAATATCAAGAGATATCCAAATGTACTGAATTTGCTGATAATGTCGGGCCTGACTAGACAACCATAATTAGACTTTCAAAGCAATAAAAATGTTCCACTGGAAAGGTCATTTTTTGATAACAACAATTTCTTACACTGTCTTTCATGGATAGATGAAATTGCTGATCAAATAAACTTCCGCAAATGTAAGAAACAAATTTGTCTGGACTCACTGTAGCAGTCAATCTAGTAACTGATCATTTAAATTGTTATCTGCAAGAGCTGGACTGAGAGGGAGCCGGAAAGAACGTTGCGTCTGACAGCAGACATGAACAAACGTAGCGGCAGAGCAGGAGGAGGCACAGGAGAAGAAGCCGCCTGCAGAGCCCTTGGTTCGGACAGCACGATTCCGGTGAGAGGCAGGCAATGGGCACGGCAGAGGTCACGGGACTCCGGCCGGCCATGGGGTGTCCCGTGGGCCTTGCCCAGAGCCACTAGGGGCTCCTTTGAGCCAGACCTCCCGGGCTCATCCCCGAAAAGAACTGCCACTTCCGCTCGCTCCCAGGACAGAACAGCACAAGCCCCTCACGAAGGCAAGCACCCGGCAAGAGGAAACGGAGAGCAAAAGACCGCAGCTGCTGGAAGAAGAGGAGAAGAAGAAAAAGAAAGCAGTGTGGATGGGACTGAATGCATCTCCCTCCCCACGAAGAGGCCAGCCGGGTGCTCCCCACGTCGCCTGTCGCTGCTGCGCTGCCCACGAGCTGCAAGTGAGCTGTGTGGAGAAGAGCAAGGTTCGGTTCCGGGGTCAGATGCCTCCACTCTGATGAGTGACTGGTGCAGCCCCACCCTGGCAGGCACAGCAGGGACCAAGCCCTCAGGGGACCGCCGTGGATGCTGGAGGCCCACGTATGGCAGCATTGGCCCGGGAGGTCTGCAGTCTCCCCCACGGAGGTGCACGCATGCAGACTTCTACTTCACCACAGTGAGGTGGATTCTGTGTGCTGGGCTTCATGGAACCACTTGGATTTCCATGTTCAGCTGTGCCTTGGAATTTGCACAGCCTGCAGACCGTGCCACTCTGGTCCTGGAGTCACTGCTCACCAGTGGTCACCCAGGGGCCGGCCACTGCGGCACACTCTGCGGTGTTTCAGGATCCCCGGGCCTGGTCCTGTGTGTGGTGCCTGAACATCCAGCAAACACCTGCTTTAGTACCGGCTCGTCTGGGCGGGTCCTGCTGACCAGTGCAGTGACCGGACACCTGCGGTCCTAAGGGCCACAGCGACATCTTGGCCCAGCAGCCTGCAGTCTGCTGTCACAGCTCCTCTGCTGTTTAATAGCTGTCACTCTGGGGCGATCTTTACCATTGATCTGCGTTCTCAAAGTCAAGGCAAAGGCTGGAAGGCCACCTGCCTGTTCCGCGCCTCAGCAGCGACCTCTTTGCGAGTCCTCCAGGAGGAGTGATCTGTGATGGCATCAGATGTGGCTGGGAAGATCGAGCGGTGGGCCCCGGGGGCCTCCAAGTGTTCAAGGCAGTCCGACGGGCATGTGCAAGAGCAGGACAGTGACTCCTGGTGGCCTGGGCCAGGACTGCACAAGAATCTGGAGCCTCCATGATGCCCACTGGCTTGGAACCACACCCTCCTGTACCCCACCTCCAAGGCTCATGTCCCCCGCGTGGCCTTCGCTTCTCAGCTCAGAGGCATCCGAGGAGCCCAGTGCTGCTCATGGCTGTCAGCCGGGACCTTCAAGTTTCTCTTCCAGCTAATCCTGCAGGGGCAGCCTGGAGGAGCGTGGGTTCCTGAGGAGACTAAAGAGTGGCTACTTCCGTCTCTAACGAAGGAATGTTAAGTGACACCTAGTGCACGTACTCCCCATCCCTCTGGCTGCCAGGAGCAAGGTGGAAAGGATTTGCCGTGCAGACACTTCTGTGAAGTTGTGGGCTCAGATAGCTCAAAAGTCCTCTTCATAAAAGGTACTTATTTCTTTCTCTTGTTAAATTCCTCAGATAGTTCCCTACACCCTCCCCTTTTTTAAAACAAAAAAAGATATTTTTTCCTAAAGACTGAAGTTGGATAAAAGCTAAAATAAAGCTACTGCTTTTTTTGACTTTTTTAAAATTTCATTTTAAAGAGGATAAAACCAAAGAAAATAAAACAGAAAAGAACCAATCAAGAATAAAGCAGCATAAGCAATACAGGACTTCAAAACCCCACAAAACCAACAATAGTTATCATACTGCCTTTTGTTGCCTTCAAAATAGCTGCAGATACTTTCGGACATAGTAAAAATTGAACAGAACAGAATACAGACAATAAAACCAAAACATAGAATGCAATAAAGGACTTCAGAACAAGCCACTAGTAAATAAAAAATGGCTACTATAATATGTCTTATCTTTCAAATAGCTTCTCCTGCCATTAGATTTAACATAATCAAACAAAAGAGAATAAAACCCAACCCAACAAAACAATGAAAATGGTGTTTTTTCCCGGCCGGGATGGCATCCTGGTGAGGCCTGGATCATTCCCCGCCACGCAGTCCGCGAATGGCGCTGACTCACGGAGAGAGGCTTGGCCCTGGCTGTCCCCACTCCGGCAGCAAAGCCGCTGCTTTTGCTAGAAGCCCTGTGGAGAAGCCAACAAGACCAGCGAGACCGTTGGAGTAGTCGGACCTGGGTCCCAGGAAGAGCCGCACCTGTCCTTCCTTCCCAAAGCCAGCTGGGGCAGAGAGGAAAGACGAGGTGACCTCTGAGTCTAGGGTGTAAAGACCTAAGGCGGGAGCTCGGATCGTGAACGTGGTCATCTCAAACTCAGCATCAACAGCTCAAATCGAAAGGCTCCTCCTTTCATTTCTGCCCATAGGCACTGAAAGGAAAGCTGGGTTTTTTACATGCTAGTTTTACACAGTCTTTAGCGTGCCTTCCTCGGGGCAGCCTCCAGAGCGTGCAGGATGGCCGCCCCTGCTGCTGTTACAGTGACCTGAATGCCGAAACCAGGGCTCAGAATCAGAGAAAACCCACTGGCTTTTTGCAACCTCAGAGCTGCGGTTGGTGAGATGTTTATGTCAAGTGTTTTTAAAAGCCCATCTTTCTACCAAAAAAGTAGAAAAACATGTTATATCATGTTCCTTCTGCACCAAACCAACTGCAGGAGTCTGTACTGAGATCTCAGATGAAGCCAAACTAGCTGCGAGCAGCCTTTGTAGCTGTGCTGGAGACCTTCCGGTTGCCCTCTGGACCAAACCACTCTGCCCTTTTCCTTCCCTGCCCTGCCCTGCCCCACGCATGCCCAGGACACTGGCCCAGGTGCTGTAAGGACCCTGAGCACCAGGGCAGAAGAGCCAGTGGGAAGGGCTAGCAGGAAAGCAGAGGGCGAGAGGACCACAGAGCAGGACAGTTGCTTCCCTGGCTCCCTTTCTGTTGACCTGTGGGGGCTGCGACCAAAGGGCTCGGCTTCTGTTGGAGTGCAGCTCTCCCTGGGTTCCAGTTAACGGTTCCCTGTGTCCCCAGCACCTTACTGTTACTAACCCCAGGTTAATTCACTAATTAAACTCTTCAATTACCTTCTTGAATGTTCTATTTCCTGCCAGACCCTAATACAACTTTCACAGAGAATCGAATCTTAGATACTGACTGAGAATTTTGGTTACTGAATAGTTGAGCTACAGCTACAGCTGTTTTCAGTGTTTCACCCTCCACAAAGGAGGCAGGACTGGAGCACTAATTTGATATCATTAGCTGGTTGCAGTGGCACATGCCAGTGGTCCCAGTTACTCCAGAGGCTGAGGTAGGAGGGTCCCTTGAGTTAGAGACCAATCTAGGTAATGTGGCAAAACTCAGTCTCAACATAAAATACTTTCAAAAACTTACAGCATCATTTTAAAGATAAACCAGGGTTTGGACTGGGGGCACGGTTCAGTGGTAGAGCACGTGTTTAACACAAAAGCCTGGCTTCACTTAGATAAGAGCTGTTACGGTACCAACAGTGTGTCCTCTTTAGAAGCTGTAACCTGAGCAAGGGCACATAGCCGCAGATGACACTCACAGCCCTGGTGGCCAGAATGAGGTGACCCACTGACCAGGAAGGCCACTCAAGCTCCTTTAGTTGAAATATTTTCAGGGCCTTGAAGTGACAGCCTGGGAACGGGACAGAGTCTGACAGAGATCCAAGCTAGAGCTCAGATTATGAACAGTAACTAATGCTAACTCCATTAAAGGCAAGAAGAGCGGCAGACTATCATTGTGGCTTCCGTTTTTTCTTCCTGACTGATGGTAGTTCTGAAACTGAAAATGCAAATATGCTTGCAAAAATATGTCAGAATTTTAACAGTTGGAAGCTTGGCTCTTGTGCTGCAGGCTAGAAGCCAGCTGTTGCTTTCAGTGAAAAAGAAAAAGTACTGTCCTTTGCTGAAGACAATGGAAAAGATTAGATATAAAGCTGTGTTCCCCTGACAACAGCAGGAACAATCGAACAAAGCAGACCCTGTGACTTGTTTCCAAAAATTAATATATGAATAATTTAAAAGGGATTTTTCATTTATTTTTGATAAGGAAACAATTTCCGTAACAGACATTGGTTCCACAGGGTTGCACTGATCAATTTCTTTTAGAATAAAAAACAATTTTCAGAAAAAAAAAAAGAAAAGAAAAAAAGAAAATATACTGACTTTTATCTAGCTGGAAATATGAAAGGATGCACAGTGTGTGAGCAGACGTTGCCAGAGGAGGCTGTGGAGCCCAGACGCCGGCTGAGCATCCCACTGCCACACAGCACTGAGCTGCTGAACCTCTGAACCAGCATCTGGCTGCACAACCTGGCCACTGCCGTCCACCTTCCAGTCATCAACCGTATGAAGCTAGTGCATGGCCTGCCAGTGAAACAAGCAACTACATAGTGGTTCTTCACTCTTCCAGTTCCCAAATAAGTCAGCTTGCGAGTTAAACCCAAGGGATGTCTAAGGAGTCCACTGGGTCCCATTGCTACTGAGAGCATTGCAGTTCTCAGCCTCAAGCTGAAGCCTCTAGTCATAGCTCATTATGTCTGACGGTGATCTTCACCTAGAAGCAAGCCCTTCACACAGGACGTTACTTAAAGCCTTATGCAGAAACCTCCTCCCTGTAAGGAATGGGGAACTGATGGGTGCTCTAGACGCTATGGTTGTTACCGGGGAAGGAGGGGTCCCAGGAGTAGAACCATATTCTTAATGGGTGCTGGTTGATTTTTATGGTGTTCATTTGAAGAAAAGTAACCAAGCTCAAACACATAAGTCTACATTTATGTGGTTTTTACCTCGTATTTAGTTGAGGCTGGGATTGGATCCTATAAGACCAAGAAAAGGACCTATTTGACAGTGATGCTCCTTCCTCTCCTCCACTGGTCTGACGAGTGTAGAAAAGGGAGTTCAGGAATGTGGAAGAAATTGTTTGCCAGCTGTCCCTCAGATAAAGGATTAATATCAAAAACCTATAAAGAACTTTAAAAAATCAGTCCTCCAAGATTTGAAGACCCAATTCAAAAATGGGCATTTGAGATGAACACACACTTCTCAGATGAAGAAGTACAAACAGCAAATAAATATGTAAAAAAAAGTTCAACATCACTGGTCATTCAAGAGATGCAAATGAAAGCAACACTGAGATTCCACCTCACCCCAGAAAGAATGGCTAGCATTACGAAGTCAACCAATAACAAATGCTGGAGGGGCTGTGGGCAAAACGGAGCCCTTCTCCACTGTTGGTGGGAATGCAGGCTGGTGCAACCTCTGTGGAAGTCAGTGTGGAGATTTCTCAAAAAGCTAGGACTGGAGGTCCCATTTGACCCAGCTATTCCCCTTCTGGGTATCTTCCTGAAAGAACTAAAAACATCTCACCACAGCGATATATGTGCACCTATGTTCATAAGCTGCCCAGTTCATAATAGCTAGATCTTGGAAACAACCTAAATGCCCCTCAACTGAGGAGCGGATAAAAAAGTTGTGGTATTTCTATGTAATGGAATACTACTCAGCTATAAAGAACAACAAACTAGACATTTTCACCCTCAGATGGATGAATGCTGAGGATATGCTTCTCAGTGAACTGAATAAGTCACATATACACGACTGTCGTATTGTGGCACTGATGTGATGAACTGAAACAAAACCTGTGTATATATAAAAATTAGTTGGGACAGTTAGAGAAAAAGAAAAAGAGAATGTTTATTATTTGATATTTGGATTCAATTTTGCTTTTTGAATTACATTTTTTTGTTTCTGCTTGAAAAAAATAGGTCGTGAAATCTTTAAAAAAAGACAATTTAGCATATTGGTAAAAATTTTTTTATTCAGCTATGCATTGAATAATATAAATTTCCCTCTGAATCCTATATAGGTGCATGATTAAATTTTGATAAATTATTTTCTTATTTTTATTTATTTCACATTCTTAAAATTTTTCTGTTCAGATGTTTTATTTGGACTATAATATTATAAATGTGTTCTTTTATGTCCCAATATATTATAATTCTGCCTTCTGTTTCTGATTCTTTGCTAAATTTCATTGTAATCTGCCAGTTTACATTGTTCACTTTCTGTTTCATTAAATTTCTTAGTGTGTGTTATACAAAAAAAATTTTTTTTAATAGTCTTAGCTGGCAGGAAAAAAAAAAAGAAAGGGAGTTCAGAAGATTGTTTTCCAGTGGTGACATATTCCTATAATCCCAGCACTCAGAAGGCTGAGGCGGAAGGGTCATCAGGAGTTTGAGGCTAGCCTGGGCTCCAGAGTGGAATCCCTCCCCCCGCAGAAATAGATTGTTTTTGTTTGAATCCTATGAAAAGAGCCTTAGACCAGTGATGAACTAGAAATGTCACTACCACATGACTATGGGTGTTGGGGCATGACCACAAAGCAACCAGCTAAGTCTAATACAGCCACCACTGTTTTGACTTAGGTCTAAAATGGCGCTCCCCAAATCCTGTGTTCAGAAGTGGTCTGGTCAGAAGAGGCAGGTCACTAGGGCTGTGACCAAGAAGGGCGTATTCTTTTCCCAGGTCCTCCCTTCTCTGCTTCCGGGCTGCCAAAGGGTGAGCCGCATTCCTCCACCATGCACTTCGACCCTGCTGTTTCTGCCTTGGAACCAACTTACCGTGGACTGAATCCTCTGGAAACCATGACCTAAAATAAACCTATGATCTTTAAAAAAATTTTATCTGCAGTTTGTTTTTGAGTACCGTGGTATTTACCTGACAGAATCAGGAGCTCGATGATCTCCGCATCTCCCAGAAATGCAGCCACGTGAAGGGGAGTTCGTTTTTCAGAATCCTGAAACAAAAAGTGAAAAATAATATGGCAGGTCAGTGACAGCCTGGGGTGTCTTTGGTAGCCATGGACAGGCATGTCACCCACTCTGAGACAGACACGTGTGGAGAACGCTTGAAGGCCAAACACCTGTGGAGCTGAGCTCAGGCTGTCACTTCCCCTTAGCACCCTAATCACACGTGCGCAGGATTCCACTTTCCAGTCTGTGTGCAACCTCTGCCTGCCTGCTTCCTGCGCTGAAGCCCAGCTCAGTCAGAAACGGACCATCATGCACTGGTTGAGACATTTCAATCTATTTTCAAATCTTCGGTATAGTTAAAAGGTTTTTTTTAAAACCTCTCTAACTTAACTTAGCAATATACTTCAAAGTCTCCAAAGATTTGTTTACTTTCTGAGAGAACATAGTGAAGTTGTTCATGAGGACATTAAATGTAAATACAGTCATTTTCTTTCCGTCCTCATCAGCTGTTGTGTAACCATGCCTCATCCATCAAGTGCTCTCTGAAAGCCTACTCTGTGCCAGAACCAAATTCTGGGATCAGAGGAGTGACCACAATAGGATCGATCCATGCTCTCCATTGTTGGAGATCACTATGAAGCGGCTCTGAGAAGGATTTAAAATTAACTAATTGGCTTTCTATGCTTATCTGTGAGCCTGTCCAAGGCCTAGGCCCCTTGCCTGGTGATGGGAGCTGATTCATAGTAAGTGAACCTCTATGAATCACTGGTCCTGGCCGAGGCCTGTAGTGGCCAATGAGGCCAGAGATACCTCAAAGGGCAAGATAAGGCCGCAGCTGAAGACATTTGGCTCCACAATCAATTAAGTAGATAGAGACCGCAGCTGCAGGCATCTCACTCCTGCAGTCTCGTTCCCACCATAAATGTCATCATGGAGATAACACAGTTCTCCTAAGTTGGCACAATTTACTACTTGGAGAAGTCCTTGAAGTGACTCCCAAGGTCCTGCTCATTTCCCTGCTTTCCTCAGTATCCCTCTCTTTGTTGGTAATGGAAATAAATACGGGCAGCCCAGAGAAGATCTTTGTCTTAGCCCTCATCATAGCCTCAGAGTCAGGAACTCTGCAGAGGTCTTTGATTCTCTTGGAGCCCTCAAATCATACCACTTGTCTCATTTATTTAAGTTTTCACCATACACTTGTTTGGGAGATTGAGAATCTAGGCCAGGTCCCCAATATTCCATCAAGATAAAATTAGTCAGATTAAACAACAAAGGCCATGACATAGTGGTAAGGAGAGCAGTTCATCAAGAAGATGCAACAATTGTAAATAAATATGCACTGAACACCAGGGCACCCAATTTCATAAAATAAACAGTACTCAACATAAAGGGACACATAGGTCCCAACACAGTAAGAGTGGATGAGTTCCACTCTCACCAATACATGAGCCATCCAGACCTCCCCCAAAATAATGAATAGAGAAATATCGGAGTAAAACTATACCCTAGATCAAATGGACTCAGCAGATGTCTACGAAACTTTCCTAAAACAACTACAGATTACACATTCTTCTTAGCAGCTCATAGAATATTCTCTAAAATAGATCACATTTTAGGCCATAAGGTAAGGCTTAAAAAATACAAAAAACTGAAATAATTTCTTCCGTCTTTTCAGATCACAGTAGAACGAAACTAGAAATCAACAGCAAGAGAAACCACACAAGTTATGCAAACACATGGATATTAAACAATTCCCTTCTGAATAATCAGTGGGTCACTGATGAAATCAGGGAGAAAATTTAAAAAATTCCTAGAATCAAATGAAAATGGAAATACAACATAGCAGGCTCTACGGGATACAGCAAAGACAGCTCTAAGAGGGAAGTTTATAGCTATGAACTCCTACATTTAAAAAAATCAGAGAAACCGCAGATAAAAAACCTAATGATGTATTTCAAAGTCTTAGAAAAACAAGAACAAATCAAAACCAAGCCTAACATAAAGAAAGAATAAAGATTAGAGCTAAAGTAATGAGGTAGTCCAAAAGTAGAACACACAAGATCATTAAGACAGAGTTGATTCTTTGAAAAGATAAACAAGACTGACAAATCCTGTGTCAGATCAAAAGCAAAGAGAAACTGAAAGGAACACAATCAGAGGAGAGAAAGGAAGTGTTACAGCAAACACCACTCAGATCCGAAGCATTGCCTATATTCTAATAAACTGGAGAATCTAGAAGTGGATAAATTTCTAAACACTGACAACCAACCAAAACTGAGCTAAGAGGATGTAAAGAAATCTAGACAAATCAACAACAAGCAATGAGTTTAAAACAGTAATAAAAAGCCTCCAAACAAAGAAAAGCCCAGGACCAGATGGGTTCGCTGCTGAATTTTACCAGATCTTTAAGAAGAATTACAATTAATTGTCCTTGAAGTATTCCATGATATAAAAGGAAAGAAAGTTTCCGAGCTCATTCTACAAGGCCAACATCACATTGATACCAAAACTGGACAATGACACAATAAAAAACTGTAGGCCAATATCTTTAATGAACATTGATGTAAAAATCTTTAATAAAATATTTGCAAACCTAATTTAACAGCACAGTAAAAAGATCACACATCATAATTGAATTAGCTTTATTCCACAGATATAAGGATGGTTCCACTTATACATATATCTTCAATAATATAGTCTATTATTGAAGATATATATATATATATCATAGTGTATACATATAAGCATAAACAGAATTAAGGATAAAAATCACATGATCATATCAACTGACACAAAAAAAAGCCTTTGACAATCCATCCTTTTTTATAGCCAAGTAGTATTCCATTATATTGATACCACATTATCCATTCGTCTGTGGATGGACATATAGGCTGCAGTTATTAATAATTGTGCTGCTCCACAGATGGGTGTGCATGGATCACTGTAATACGATGTCTTTAGCTCTTCTAGGATGATACTTAGAAGGCAATAACTAGGTCAAGTGGAATTTCTAGTTTTAGCCTTTGAGGAATCTCTATACTGGCTTCCATAATGGATATACTAGTTTACATTCCCACCAACAATGTAGAAGGGTTCTTTTCTCACTGCAGCCTTGCCAGCATTCGTTATTATTTGATTTCTTGGTGATCACCATTCTTTCTGGTGTAAGACTAAATCAGTAAATCCGACATCCCTTCACGATAAAAATCCCTGAAGAAACTAAGCATTGAAAAATCATCCCTCAACATAGTAAAGGCCACACACAACAATCCCAGAACCACCGCCATTCTCACGGGGAAAAGCTGAAAACATTTCCTCTAAATCAGGAGTGAAGCAAGGATTTTCCTCTTCACCACTCCCAGTCAACACTTGAAATTTTATTAGGTAATTAGGTAAGAGAAAGAAATAAGAGATACAAATAGGAAAAGAAGAAATCAAATTATCCTTGTTTGCAGATGATAAGATCCTGTATCAGAAGACCCTAAGGACTCCATCAAAAGACTTTTAGAACTGGTAAACAAATTCAGCAGAATAGCAGGATGTAAAGATCAGCATTAAAAAGTCAACAGCTTTTCTTTATGCACTGATAATGGACTAGCTGAGCAAGAAATCAGAAAAGCAATCATAGTCACAATAACTTCAAAAGAATAAAATAAACTAAAATATCTGGGGTCAATCTAACCCAGGAGATGAAAGACATCTGCAATGAAAATTTCAGAACACTGAAGAAATACAGGGGACATCAAAGGAATGAAAGACTGTTCATATTGATGGATCAGCAGAATTAATATTGTTAAAATGGCCATATTATCAAAGCAATCTACAGATTCAGTCCAATCCCATCAAAATACCTATGATAGTCTTCACAGAACTAGAAAAAATACCAAAAAATTCATATAGAAACACAAAAGACTCAGAACAGTCAAAATCTTAAGCAACAAGATCAAGGCCAGAGGGATCAAAATACCCAATTTCAAATTATACTACGATGTAAATTAGTACAGTCACTATGGAAATCAGGATGGATGTTCCTCAAAACACTAAAAACAGAGCTACCTTCATATACACCTGAAGGGATTAAAGTGAGCAAGAATACCTGCATAGCCATGCTTACTGTGGCATCACTCACAACAGCCAAGACACGGTGCCCAACCACAGATGAGTGGATCAAGAAATGTGGTACGTACACACAGCAGAGTATCATTTAGGCATAAAGAAGAACAGCATTTTGTCGTCTGCAGGAAAATGGAGCTGGAGATCGTTATATTGAGTGAAATATACCAGATTCAGAAAGACAAATACTACATTTACCCTAATACATGGACTCTAAACAAGATGACATGGAAGTGGGAGGGAGACCAGTATGAGTCAAAAGGAAGGGAAAGAGGAGGAGGGGAAGAGTGGCAGAAGGGCTGGTACAGGAGGGTGGACACAGTGAGAAAGTGTCAGTCACCTCGGTCCCCTCCAAAATGTGCAGGTAGGGGAAATCAGGGCAAGGAAGTGAAGGGGGCAGAAATGGTCCAAGTACATCACATACATGTACAGATCTACTAAGATAAAACCCACTAATCTGTGTAGCCAACACGCACTAATAAAAAAGATCTGAAACAATTTACATTCCCATGGGGAGGCTGACAATATTCAGAGAAATACACAATGCATGAGGTCGTTTCCGATGGAGATAAAGACTGTGACAAATGCGATTAAGTGGTGGGGGAGATGGGACCCAGCAGGAAGGCCTTTCAGAGGATGTTGATATTTCTGCAGGGAGCTAAGCAGATTTACTGTGTTGCATAAATGAGAAAACTGTGGCTCAAACAGATTCACAGTTTCCTCAGGATCCCAAGGTGCATAGAACAGGTCGGACCTTCACTGGGCAGGCTCCAGGCCCTGTCCCCAGCCAGGCATTTTTCTCAGCACAGTTAGACACGGAGGAATAAACATTGCCTCCCCATCTGTAAATTAGATATAATAGTATCTGTCTTAGAGGACTGACAAGAGGTGCCCAGATAATGGAAGTAAAGACAGCCCCGGAAGGCAGGCACATACCTAGTGCTCCTGATGGGGACATTACTGTCATCAGTGTTGGCACTCATGTGATATTTTTCCTCCAAACCTGAACATTCCTGGAGCTAAGAACAGTTCTCAGTTCCCGTATCCTCACAGCAGCAGCGTACAAGGTTCTCAGCATGGCTGGGCTCCGGCCATGGCCTCCTCCATCGCCTCCATGACCGTGGTGACCAAAGCCCTAGTGCCATGCTGTGCAGCTTCTCCTAACATGAGCACGCACTTTAGTTTCAAGATTCCTGGATTCGCCATCACTCTGTTAAAACTTGATTAACCAGTCACGAGCCCTTGACAAGCTCAAGGAGCTGTTCTGTTTGCCGATAGGTCTGGCCCTCTGCTCTTGCTCTGCTCTTTCAGACTCTTCTTTTGGTGTTTCATGACTCAGTGACACCTAAAGCAGGTGGCAGCTGGGGGCACGATGGGAAGGGATCCTCAAACCAGACCATTTGTTGGAAATGGTTTATGAAGGGATTGACTGACATTAGGGAGATCAAAAAAGAGGGAAATTCGAATTAGCTGGAAACTTACGTTGTCTGTGAATAGCTTCAGGCAATTACCATGGATAACTGGAAATACAAGTCACGCAACAATAAAATAACACCATGGATTGGAGAATTCAGTGATATATGGGACCACAGTAAATCCTAACATAACTATATCTCTCTATTTTAAAAATAAAGACAATGCTTGAAAGCATGTGCTTATTTGAGAACTACATGTATTAATTTTTGCAATGAACTATGCAAATAATTGAGGCCAGACCTGCGCAAGTATTTTCTTTCTTTTTTTTTCTTTTTTTTTTTTTCCGGCACCAGGGATTGAACTCACAACCTCGCACCTACCAGGGCAGGCGCTTAAGCCACTGAGCCAAACTCCTGGCCCTGGTTTTTTGAGGCAGGGTCGCACTATGTAGCTCAGGCCGGCCTTGTGCTCGCGTTGTAGCCCAAGCCGGCCTCGAACTCACAATGCTCCTCCTACCTCAGCCTCCCGAGTGCTGGGATTAAAGGCGTGCGCAAGTATTTTCTATTTCTATCTCTTCTATTGCTATCCCTACCCTACAAGTCTTTTCCTTTCAATTTCATATTCTTTTTGAAGCCTCACTATATCTACTTAAAGCTTTCTCTTGCATTGTGGGCTAAAAGTTATATAATTATATGTTCTTCTGTGAATGGAATTAGAACCAGACTCTGCTTCAATGAATTCTGCCTTGCCCCAATGATTTAAACAAGATTATCCCAACCTAAATTATGACTTCATTTGACCCGAAGCAAAGTCAAGGTTCTGCTTGAAAACTTGGCCTTAAATACAAAGCCAAAACACTCCCCACGTCTCTCCCTACCTTTAAATTTGGTTGATCTGTCATTACCGGACCAGTTCTGCTGACTCCGTGGCCCTTTATACGACACAGCTTGTTCAAACTAAAGTTTTTCTACTACAAAAAGGATGTGCTCTGTGACATCATATTGCAAAAACTCTTGATGAATCTCCATGGCACTGCTAATTTGCACTCAAAGGTTTCCTGTGGCTTCTAAGACACCAACACTGAGGGTGACCACGGTCAGCGCACGGCCACCAGCTGCGGCAGGGGCGAGCTGAATGGAGACGGCAGTCCTTAGTTCACTGAGCAAGAGAATAGAAACCACCACGTGGGCGTTAGAGACTGTCCCCAAAACAACAGCCCACGTCCACACTGACCAGGGCTTGCCACGCCTTCGCTCTAGGGCAAGGGGCATCAGCCCAGGGAGGGACGATACAGCGCGGGCAGCACTACACTTACGCAGCTGGAAGTAGCCAGGCTTGCAGGATACCCCCTGCGCGGGAATAAGGCCACAAGCTTAGCAATGTCACATGCTAAGCCAACATCACAGGAGACGCCACCATGGTGGGCAGGCTCCGAAGAATCTGGAAAGTTTGTAATCACAGCGGCAAAGATAGCTGCTGAGGTGTCCAGGAGAACAAACCTGTCAGGTAATCATAGCAAGCCTCACTTATTTCCCCCAAATGCCTTACTCATTTCCTCCACTACCTGAGCATGTGACAGCCCTGCCAAGAGGCACACAGCTTGTAAGTTGCATTCTTCAGCCTTGCTACCACCATTGAGCAAAAAGGGGTCTCAGCCTGCCTGACAGCAAAGCGTGTCAAAGAATCAGGCATTCTGGTTCCAAATCCAAAACTGTTTTCCCAATTAAAATGAAAGCAAGATCATCATCTTGACAGTCTAAATACCTTCCCACTGTAGTCCCCAAGAAATCCTTAAAAAATGTGACAAACGCAAAGGAGACAGCCTCTCCATGAACTCCCAAGAAACGAAAGAGCAAGGGGCCGGAAACCCAGAGCCTGCAGGGGCGCTGCTGGGAGCAGAGGTTCTAGTGCTGCCGGTCAGGTCAGGGTACCGGGCCAGGGACTCACACCACACCACGGCTGGGACAGGCCGAGGAGGGTCTGGGGTCCTGGGGGTGCACACTCACACGGGTGGGTGGCCGGGAGACAGACACCTTGGCCGGGCTCCCAGGGCAGGATAACAATGCCCAGGAGCACCTGCGACCACAGCCTGCCCTCTGCGCTCAGGTTTTGAATTCACTGTCCTTGTAGATTCCAGGAATTTTCAAGTTGAAAATGGACAGACAAGCTGGCTCTGGAGCCGTGATATTCTTCGGATGCTCAAAAGAACAAACAAAATCCAGTTGGAGAGATGCCTCCTCTGCCCAGGCCACCCGCGACACCACAGGTTACATCTCCACGGATGATGAAGCCACACGCCAAGCCACAAGACCCCGTGGAAACCACTCACTGTCAGCCAGACTCGGCAAGAACCGAGCCGCAAACAGCATCAGAGAGACTGCAGGAGGAATGCTCAAAACAGCTTCAGGCATGAAAGACGAAGGGCAAAAACAGGTTTTAAATATCAAATAAAATTGGGAGCTGCAGTCCCAGCTACTCAGCAGGCTGAGACAGAAGGGTCTTTTGTGCCCAGCCCGGGCAACATAGTAAGACCCCATCTCAAAAAAACCGAGGGGGGATGTGAAGGAAGTATTATGGGAAATGATACCAATAGATGATGCAGGAACTCTCCAAATACTTGAGTCTAAAAGAGACCAAAACTGAAAGAGTGAAAAAAGGAAGGCTAGGAGGAAAGAAAAATAAGCAGAGTGACCTCGCAGTGTCTGTAACTTTATTCAGCCACATTTCCAGGCAAAGGCATTTACTGAGAAGCTATTTATATGCCAGCTATTGAGGATATAAAATTTAAAAGATTGCATCTTCTCACCATGAAGAAACCTGCAGTCCAAGGGCCAATTTCTAAATTCAGGAAATTAGAACAAAAACAACAGGGAAGTAGTAAATGGTGATGTTCACGATAGCAAATAATCAGTAAACACTACCAAATGCTGTGCTGTGAGGGAAGTGTCCTAGTGAATTCTCGCCCCAAACTCATCCACTGTGCCCTGACTTGGGGAGGAAGTCTCAACAGACGGGGGAAAGCCCTTTCTGAAAAATAAACACACCCTCCCTGGGCGCCCTACGGTCCTCATTGGCTCAGGCTTCTCTGGAGCCCTCGGAGCAGACATCCAGGTGAGTGGCAGGGCCCAGCACTCTCCTTACGTGGGGAGATTTTGGGGGTGAATGTTAGGCGCTCTTGCCATTGGCATCCTTCTGCTGTTTTTGCCCAAGGGGACTGCAATAACCCACAGATGGGAAAAGTGGGCATGGCACCCAGGAATACCAGGAGGAAATAACCTAAAGGCAAGCACAGCGAAGCGCGCGCGCACACACACACACACACACACACACGGGACTGTCAACAATCCTTCCAGTATCACAAAAGAGATCTTTGTCCGTCACCCCTCACTCCGGCTCCCAACAGGGCTTCCCACACAGATTCACACACAGGAGGAAGGAGCAGCCCCAGGCTCCCCAGGCTCCCCGGAGGAAGGGAGAGCGCCCTGCCTTTCTATGAATAGCCAGAGCCGGGGAGGCCGGCCAGCTGCGAGCGCGGCCTGTGGGTAGAGTGCGGGCGGTGGAGGTTTCCGAGCAGTCTGTTTACCAAAGCAGCAGCAGATGAACGAAAACAGGGAACTTGAAGTTTGTACGCGCAACGTGAGTGTGACATGAGCAGAGCGGCCGGTCTGGCAGCTAAAAATACTGTGTAGACGGGCGGGCCGAGGGGCCACCCAGGCTTTGTTTTGAGGATTAAGAATTGCTTATCACACACTTCGGAAACGCTCAGCTAAAAGCACATGATCGACTCTGCATTCTCAGTATCTGAGAATAAGACCAACATTCTTCCTGAAATATAAATACCTTACACTCCACGGCAGCTTAGGGAAACAGGCCCACGAAATGCAGAAGTTCCAGTCATTGATCCAAGCTCCCACTAAAATCAAAGAAGCTGAAAATAACTGACAGCCCAGGCCCCGCGAGCTTAGTGTGACTTTGGACAGACCGCCAGACACACGCAGAGGCCTGAAGAGACTCGGGGCACAAAGCAGAGACCCTGGAGAGATTCAAACTGTGGAGGAAAAGAGCCAAAGACGTAGATTCAAATCAACAGGGCGCAAAGCGGGAAGGAAACTGGGTCTCAGGTGAGGGCTGGAAGCCATGAAATAAAGCAAAGGAGACAAAACAAAAGTCACGATGCTTTTAAAAAATGTCTTTGCTTTCAATTCATAGTACCTCGTAAGTACTCTGAAGTATTTATGCAACAGACCCACGTGTGCCCACCGGCAAAACCAAATAGGTTTACATTTTCGGCCTCTGCTTCAGAACTCTGCTAAAGGCATGGTTCAGAAATGCAGAGGGTTCAGAAAATAACCTGAGGAGGGGATAGGGGCATGTGTGTGTGTGTGTGTGTGTGTGTGTGTGTGTGTGTGTCAGAGGGAGGGAGGGGTAGGTTGTTTCCAGTTCTCTGTTACAAATGGAGTTGCAGGATGCATCTTTGTGCCTGTCTCCCTTGCGTATGTGTGAGTGTTTCTCTAGGACAGGTATCACAAAAGGAAGCACTGATTTTAGGCTATATAATTCCAGTGTCTCAGGAGTTGCCGAATAGCTTTCAACAGTAGTTTTAGTCACTGATACTCTCACTAGGCAGATAGCAGTTTCTTTTCCCAACAGCCTTACCAATATTTGACCTGTGGGCCTTATTTCTCTTTGCCAATATGACGACCATGACTCGGTACGTCCTGCAAAACTTTACTCCTGGTTAAATTCAATCATCAGAGTTTTTTCTTGTGATACATGGTGTTTTTGCAAAGTTTAATTCAACTTTCAATGGAAACTCCAGTGATGACTTCACCCAGACACCAGTGAGATGAATCAGTGCCTTCCCAAAGCCTCCGCAGAGGAGCTGAGGTCTGTGATCCTTGTTCATGCTTTACGCATCCCTCACCTCACGGAGCTGGACTGCCCTTGGCTGGGGTCTTCTGCACCTCCAAGGTACAAACGCCAGCCCCACACCTGTCCCCCATCACACAGCTGTGTCCAACCATCACAGCTGTCGTCTCAGCCCACTGATCTGAACGCAAGTGGACGTGTGAGAAGCAGTAACACATCTCTCCACGTCTGAAACTGTTCACATTATACATCCGGACCACAAACCTACACCCGACTCCCGACACTAAACAAGCATCACTCAAAAGAACGTCAAGTAAAGATGAAATAAGACAAGAGAGAATGCCTTTTTGACTTTATATGCCTTTTTGACTTTATATGCCTTATATAAGGAAACATTGGATATATGTATTGTGCTAATTTTAAAAAACAACTAAGGTATACTGATAACAATTACATCTGAGATTTAATATTCTTAAATTTCAGGGTTAGAACCATACTGCAAAGGAAATACGATCATCCCCTTTCATGGTTGAAAAGCTTGAGACTGTGAGATGATGGGATGATAAGTAACTCTGAGATGAAGAGTAACGGCCACCTAGCCAGCAAGTGAACTGGGGTTCAAAACCAGTTGTGATTCCCTCCCGCATTCTCTTACTGAGGCTCTGCATAGCTACAGGCCTTGAAGAACAGCATGAAAGGGATTCCTCATTGTGATTAACACTGTCTTAACACTGTAGAGCCAAAGTCAAGATTCTTGTATGTGAAATGTGTAAGCAGGCAGAAGACTAAAGGTAGAGAACTGACACTACCTGATTTTAAGACTTGTTTTAAAGAGCTACAGTGACCAGCGCAGTATGGGATCGGTGCAGACAGCTCTCTGGTGAGAGGTGGGCCTCACCAACAAGTGGTGCGGAAATAGCAGATCCTCATCTCCAAGAAGCAAAGGAGAGGAGGAGGAGGAGGAGGAGGAGGAGGAGGAGGACTCGGTATGTCCTGCAAAACTTTCAATGGAAACTCCAGTGATGACTTCATCCAGACACCAGTGAGACGAATCAGTGCCTTCCCAAAGCCTCCGCAGAGGAGGAGGAGGAGGAGGAGGAGGAAGAAGAGGAAAACGTAGAGGAAGGGGAGGGGGAAGGGAGGAGAGGGGAGAGGTGGGGAGGGGAGGGGAGGAAAGAAGAGAGGGAGGGGAGGGGAGAGGGGAACTTTGATCCATACCTTGCACCTTAGACAAAAATTAAATCTAAATCGATACTAGAACTAAATGATCCTAGAACTAGATGGAAAACTTAAAATTATACAATGTCAAGAATATAGAGAAGAAATTTTTGATCTTGGGTTAGGCAAAGATTTCTTAGATATGGCACAAAAGCACAACCCATAAAACAACAGATCAATAAACTACCCTTCATCAAACTTAATAACTTCTGCTCTTTGAAATACATTAAGAGAATGAAGACAAGCTATCAGCTGGGAGAAAAAATGTTTCTACAGCATATGGACAAAGCACTTCAGTGTAGTCCATACAAAACCCACCCGAGATGAGAAATATGACAGCAAACCATCAATTAAAATTAGGCCAAAGAATTGAACAGATGCTTCACCAAAGAAGAAATACAGATAGAAAATAAGAACATGAAACAATATTAGTAGCATTAGTCATTAGACAAAGGTAAATTAAAGCCCCATACATATTTATTAGAATCACTTAAACGGAACAATACCAAGCGTTGGTGAAGAGACCGAGGAGATGGACCGTCCACTGGGAATGGAAAATGGTAAGATCACTTTGGAAAACAGTTCGGCAATTTCTTAAAAAGTTACATAGACACTGTGCATACGATCTAGGTATTCAAACTTTGGGTCTTTACCCCAGAGAAAGGAAAGCATACGTCCAAATAGAGACGTGTGTGCTTGTTCACAGCCGCTTTATTGGTAGAAGCCAAAAACTGGAAGCATCAATAACAGATCTGAATTCGCATCAATAACAGATGAATGGACAAACCGCGGTCCTTCAGTGGGATGGGCAGACACCAAGGAATGAACTACTGATCTCCACACAGATGCTCAAAATAACTGTGCTGACTCAAGGAAGCCAGGAAAACGAAGAATGCACATTGTATGACTCAGTTTACACACGCAAACTCCTGTAGGAAGACAAAGCAGACAGGGAGGGGCCAGGAAGGAGACACAAGGACGTAGGGCTTCAAAAGGGTGCAGAGAAACGTGGGGGGCCAGATGTGCGCATTATCTCTATCGTCATGACGGCTTCACAGATGTGCACATACGTCAAACCACAAACTATATATACGTGTAATTTATTGTATATTGACTACATTTCAATAAAGCTGCTTTTAAAAATACATACAGAAGCAGGGCTTCACAGCGCCCCCAACTGTAGGATCAACCAGTGCTTCCAGGGTCCTGCCTCAGCCCACAGGTAACCGAAGCCCCTCTCAGACTCCACACTGGGCCTTGCCTCCTTCATCCTCTGTTTCTTGGGACCCACAGTGGTGTTGTCCTTGGACGGTGGCCCCTGAAGCCCTACACATCGGGACTGATTCCTGCTCAGTCCGGTGCTACATAGCGGTGGGTCGTTAGACCCGCACGGGGGCGCCACCTGGTTCTGACCGTTGTGCTCCCCGCTCCCCAGCCCACCCTCAGCAAACCCTTCTCCCTCCTGGCTGGAGAAACTGCGCCTCAAGATAGTTATGCTGTCCAAAACCCCTCATCCCCGGAAGCCTACTCCGGATCACAATCGGTCCTTGGGCAGGGGAGCAAGGGTGCTGTCTGCACCCCCAGTCAAGGCAGTGTCTGTCTGTGCCCTTCCTGACCAAGATGATGTGGTGTAGAAAGCTAAAGCGCAGCTGCGCTCCTGAAGGGGGTCTTCTCCCCGGCCACCAGCCCCAGGACAGAGTGGGATGAGGCGGAGACGGCGCTGGACCTGTACTTCCTGGGTACCGGGAGACGGGCGCTGTGCCCTCCTCCTGCAGGGCCACCCCAAGTAAACCCAGGCTCTGTGCACAGCGGGGCTTCAGGGAGCGGTTTTCCCTCCCCAGTCCTCTGTGGCTTTGACAGTGAAGACTCTTGGCCGCTCTGGATCTAAGGCGTGCACGCCCTCCGGGCAGGGCCACCCTGAGGTGGGCAGGGCCAGGCCCAGCTCTGCAGGCCCAGCCTGGGCTTCCGGTCCTTGGGGAACCTGTCAGATCTCACCCCCCACCACAGCCGTCACCCTCCTCCCCGCCCACCCTCGGTCATGGGTGTGCTCGGGGCTCAGTCCTGGACCTCAGACGCCTCCTTCACTGTTGGTCACCTGGCTGCCTCGACCCCGGGGCCCACTGCCTGCTCTGGTGCCTGGTGACCTTTTCCTCTACAGCACCAAGTCAACGGGAGTCCCAGGTCACCCCAGCACTGCCCCAAGATGATACGTTTCCCTTTTAAGCACGACCGTCCTGACGTGACCTCTCTCGCCATCTTAAATGTGCCCAGATAATCAGGCTTCATACCCCGAGTGCCCCTGCAGAGTCTGTGCCTTGCGCCCTTGTGTTTCTAGGCACCTACACTCCCCCACCCCGTGGACCTCCCAGCTCCCTCACCTCCCACGCGGGCAGCCGGCAGCCGGGTCCTGCTGTCCCCCCGGCAGCATCAGGGAGGCGGCAATGCAGACGCATGACGCCCCGAGACTCAGGCGTGGCACAAAGCAGGACAAGAACAATCTACAGTGAAGCCACAAGACGGGGAGCCTTGCTGGGGCCTGGGGGCCTCGGAGAAGCCCTCCCCTCTGAAGCCCCTGACTCACCAGAGTCAGGCAGGACACGGTCACCACTGCCAGTGGCCCGGGAGGGCTGTGTGTGCGGTGGTCACACTGCTCGTTCAGCACCGCACCGCCGTAGCACCTCGCCTGCAGGGGTGAGGAGCCGTTGCTTCTCGGGCTGCCTTGTGGGGACGGGCCGCCTGCCTGCGTCACAGGGAGCCCGACCTCAGCCCTGACCCCTTGCCGGCTGCTGTTCCTGACCCCGTGGGCAGCCGCCCAAGGTCAAGGGCGTGGCAAGGGTACTGCTGCTGTGGTCCCCTTCCCCCCCGGGCGCCTGTTCTCTGGGGCAGCCTCACCGTGGGGTCGGGCAGCTGAGAGCCCTTCCCCACCCTCACCCCCGCACTGGCTCTCAGTGTGGAGAAAAGAGGTGCGGGCCTTGCCGTCCCGAGTCCGGGGGCCACAGACATTTGCCCTGCTGCCACAGGGCCACTGCCAGCCAGGACCCTGGCTTCCCCGCCACCAAGCCTCGACCTGGCCCGGCCTCTGGGCAGCCCCAGCCCTCGCCTCCCTTTGATCTAATCTACTCCATCGGTGAGGCTGGCACCCCTGACCATGTCACCTTCCAGCAGGCTCCACCCCTCAAAGGTCCCACCATGTCAACGCCACCACACGGGGACCAAGCTTCCTGCACAGAACTGTGGGGGCAAACCCCACCCCCAACCGCAGCAGCTCCTGAAATGACAAAGTCACCGAACAAAAGCCAGGGATGCTTCAGAGGGCGTCACTCAATAAAAACATGCCCAGAGTAGTAAGGCTTGCTGCTCCCAGACAGAAACACCCCTGGGACAGGAAAAATCCCCAACTCTGGGCTCTAAGCTCCCCCGGAGTCTGCTGCAGACATCCTGTGGACCACGCTCGGCGTACGTAAGAGCCGCGATAACCGCTGCACGGATGGGGAAACAGAGGCAGAGAAGGGTCTGTGACCCGGCCCAAGGTGACGCCACAGCGAGTGACAGGACGGCCATGGCCAGGCCCTGGGCAACGCGAGCAGCCACAGAGGCCCGTGCTCACCCAGTATTCTGTGCGGTGTCCCACGGGGACAACCTGACCCGGACGTGGGGACTTCCGCAAGGATCCCGTGGGAACCCCAGATTTCTCTCACTCTCCTTCCTGTCTGGTGCAGGCCAAGTTTCCAGCCATTCCCCTGCCAGGTCCTTCTTCCCTGAGAGTCAAGCACCCCAGAACAGCGTGCTGCACCCCGCTTTTCCTGCCCAGCGCTCTGTGGAGTGGAATAGGAATGAGGCTTCCTGGAGGAGCCAGCAGGCAGGCAGGCTGGCTCTCCTGTGGGGCGGCCCACGCAGGTGCTCAGGCTGACGGACGTGTCAGTGGGGTCCCTCCAGAGACCCAGCCCATCTGGGGAGTCACCCAGCCCACGGGGCTCCCCGGCCGAGCCCAGACATGCTGGCACAGCAAGAAGTGACCCCTCTGTGCCCTGCGCAACCCCTAACCCGTGAGACCCCTGGGGAAATGGAGTGGCTGTTTGACGCCACTAAATCCTGCGGTGGTTTGTCACACGGCAATGGCGACAGCCCTGAGATTCCACGGAGCTCCCTGGCTCACGACAGAACAACCTCATCATGAGAGTGTTCAGTGACCTTACTTCCTAACCCCTGCTCCCCCTCCTCCTGCCTCCCCCTCCCCTCCCCTCGCCCCTCTTCTTCCCCTTCCCCCTCCTCTCCACTGCTCAGCAGGGGCCCGGGCACCGAGCTGAGCTCATCAAGCTCACCGCCACCCGCCTGGCACCGTGCGGGCCCGGGGGCGTGTGCTGAACGAGTGCACTAACCTGCACCCCATTTGGCAGCAGGCGAGGGGACCCTGGGACCCCTGCCCACCAGAACCTTTGTTTTCCTTCTAGCGTGCCCAAGAGCCAGTGGCTCTCACAGTGCGGTCCCCACAGCAGCAGCTCCTCCATCCAAAATGCGGGGTCTCAGGCCCCGGGCCTCCCGAGTCACAGCCTGGAGGTGAGGGCCGCCCTCCGGGTTACCTGATTTCCTCATTGTAAGAAACAAAGCGGGAGAGAGAGACACCTGCAGCCAGGACGCGTTCATAACCCAGAGGGGGCGCTCTTCCAGGTGTCAGAACAGCAGCCGCCTTGCAGAGCAGGGGCTGGTAAGGGGCAGCGGAGATCGGGGAAGCTGTGGCTGGGCTCGGGTGGTCCGTCAGTCCGCGGTCACTGTCTGTGTCGCGCTGGCGTAAACGTCCCCATTCTCCAGGAGCCAGGGCCTCCGGGCCTCTTCTTACACTTGGGGCAGGAATTCCCGAGTGATAGTGGGAGTTCTTCCCAATTTTATTGGGCCGCGGGACTCTGTTTTCCCCCTTCTGAACACTCACCAGACTTGCTCTGGAGCCTGAGAAACACCTCGGAAAACGCTGTCACAATGTACCCATCCCCAGAGAAAATCTTGCCACACCGGCCGGAGTCACTCACCGGCCACAGAGGTACGAACAGTGGCCGCAGTGCCGGCAGCAGCTACTTTAGGCAACGTCTTTAGCCCTTTTGATCCTTCCTAGACTGCAAAATAAGGGGTTACCTCTGAGCACATCTTATTCCAAACACACATACACATACACACATCTGACACATTCTGTCGACATACACAGTTATACTATGTGTATCTAAAATCCAGGAAGAGACCTTTGTGAAAGTCTGGAATGTTCATGAAGGCCAATGTGGGAGGCGGTTTGGAGTGGACCTGGGCAGAGTGGCAGAGCGTGGCTCCCTGGTCCTGGATCAAGGTCGCACTCACTGCTCAAACTGTGAGCATGGAAGAGCCAGCTCAGGTCAGGGCTCTGGGTCAGCCACGGTTTTCTCCCCGGGCTAAAGGGGCGGGCGGAGATTCCCGGATGGTGAGTGGCTTACTGTGTGCGCAGGCGACTGGCACTGGTGGGTCCCCACTGACCATCAGTAACCTCGGGAAGGCTGAGCCAGCTTGGAAGCAGGAAGTTAAAACATTCATGCCAAATGGCCAGTGTTTACTTAATCAGGGCTAATGATTAGCTTCTTAATGAAATCGTACAAGCTCAGTGCGACACAGAAAACACTGGCTTCCCTCAGAGCAAACAGGCCTCTCTGGCCCGTGATCAGACATCTGGCGTGCAGAGGACCACGGGCCAGCCAGGGAGCCAGCTCTCCGGGGGCCTCTGACCAACGAGCTTGGAAACCACAGGAGTCCGTGCCACAGACCTTGCCGCACATTTGAGGCAGTTTAAATACCGTGTTTCCTCATGCATTCATCTGCTGATGGATATGAATATATTATATATATGTATATAGTTTTTAAGACCTAGCTATTGTAAATTGGGCTGCTACAAGAAGTAGGGAGAAGTTCAAATAATTCCCTCAAAATACCTATTCTATTTCTAATTAATTAAGTTTATTAGTACATTTTAGATATACTTAATGACCACATCCATCATAGGGAGCTTGCACCTGCACCTGATATACACCTTGATTCTTCTTTCTTTCTCATCCCCCTCCCCTCCCTTCAACCCCGCTTCCCCTCCTTGTTTACAAAAGCTCTGCTGCCATTCTTTCTTTCCTTTCTCATTTTTTTTTCTTTTCCCTTCCCCCTCCCTAGTTCCCCTTCCCATTTGAACAATTTCTTTCAGTTTCACAATATCTATTATACATTTCTCTTTATTCGCATTTTCAGTTTCTCACACCAGAGACGGCAGTCTCACAAGTAAATTACTACATATATGCTAAATCATTTCATTTATACTACTGGTGTCTCTGAGTTCAGTGAAAAGAAAGTTTTGAGCTATCATCTATTTCTTTGTAAGAGAATTTTTTTGGAAGATAACGATACATGGTGTATTAACTATTGTTATTCTCTTATTTTGTTATGAACTTTTTTTCATAAAATAAAAAAGCATAAGAGGCAGTCACGCTATGCACAGGTGTCTGTCTGTGAGGATCCAGGCTGGCAGCAACCTAGAGCCTCCTATGCTTCTCAGGTTTTGGGTCAAGACTCAGTAAAATGAAACAAATCAGTGAGACAGGGAGGGCTCAACACCACCGCGGACCCTGCCTGGCCCTGGGCACGCGTCACACGTCCGCAAAGGCCCGCAGCTCGCCAACACCGAGGGAGAGCCCGTAGGACAGTGCGGCTGGCGTGTGACGCTCACTGATCGCACAAATGGACCACGGGGTGGGGGCACACGTGTGGGTGCTGAGCCCTTTCTAGTTTCTGCTCAATTTTGCTATGAACCTAAATCTGCTTTTTAAAAATCAAGTCTGTTTTAAAAATCAAGGCCACCATAACGTCTGCAAGGCGCATGGGGGGCTGGCGAGCTCTCCAGCACCCAGCACCTGCTCCTGCCTAGCCACGCTGTCGCCCAGCACAGTGACCCGAGTTCCGGGTCCTGGCCACGTGAGGTGGTGTGGTAACCAAATTTATTAATTTGTATAAAAAGAATCTGTTTTTAAATTGTTACATGACTGAATTCCAACTTGATCTTTAAAAACAAGATATTTGGGCCAGGCGTGGTGGTGCCCACCTGCGCTCCCAGCACTCAGCGGCACAGGCAGGGGCATCACCTTGCGCTCAGGGCCCGCCTGGGCTCCACAGTGCACTCAACGCCAACCTGAATGGCATACCGAGAAAAAAACAGTAAATAAATAGGTAAAAAGCAAGATATCCACAATATAGCCCCAAATGGATTTCTACATGCAAAATACAACCTGGTCAATCATGTGATCTCTCTGGAGAAATTCACATTTAACCAAGGACTAAAGAATCATTATTCAAAATTATGAGTGGTCAAGTTTTCCTCAACATTTGCAGGGAGGGATACCTACATTTGTTTTTCAAAACATACAAAGCTTTTTCTAAATAAAACTCTGTCCTCTAGCAAATAATCCTTTCACAGAAGTTCAAAGTTTCTTTAAATATGTCCTCAAGATATGCGGGCACCCCAGTTACTCTGTGCCTGTATCCGGCATCAGGCTGTCATGTTACAGCAAAAGCAGGCTTCCCTGACAATTAGAATCCTGTCAGAAGCCAACTCTGAACACTGCTTAGGACTCCTCAGGATATTTGCTTTTAGTTTCCCCTGCTTGAGGGAAAAGCCAAGCAGTTGTCTCATATTGGAGATCTATATACTAAGATACACTGGGTTATGGCTGATACATTGTGTCAACTTGAGAAGTTTAGAAGTTTTGCTAAAAGACTCACTAGGGAGCCAGGGTCCTTACTTTGCAAACATGCTCATTCTGTATAAGAAGAGGGCACAGAGATTTTGTGAGTGCTACATCTGCCCTGGGGGTGGAGAGGGGTCACCTGCACACAATGTAAGGGAGGACAAAAGGCTTGTTCACCCCTTTTGCTCTGGCTGCTTTTGCTGGCTGCTGCCTTGAAGTGTTGCCCCAGTGCCATGCCACCCTACCTTGGAGCCAGCTGATTATGGACTGAAACCTCCACAAACAGTGAGCTAAATAAACCTTTCCTTCCTTCATTTTGGGTGTCGAATGGTTTGTCCCAGCAATGAGATAAAAGTAACCAACACACACTGTTTCTGAGTATATTCTATTTTTAGGGTATCAAGGACAAAAATCACAATTCCTTGAAAAAAGAATTTCATAATTAAATGTATTCAATGGTGTTGAGTAAAATTTACTCTCTAAAATATAATTTAGATTGATTTTTCTTTTCATAAACTACAGTTAAACATCCTTATATGGGTTTTTTTTCTAATCTATTTTTAAGTGTACAACTGGATAAGTTTTCAAATCTTTAAACTGTAGTAAAACACACCTAACATAAACCTTCCCATTTTAATCATTTTCATTTTTAGGGTTGGTGAGTTGTTCTCATGGGTGGGGCACAGAGGGCCATGTAGAGGGAGAGCTGGTCCTAGCTGAAGGGCAGCTGTTACGGTTGTGTCAACTTGAGAAGTCTAGCAGCTTAATTAAGTAACTCAGCAGCTCTACATCCTGGGGTGTAGAGCACAGTTACCTGGTCATTGTTATAATTTGAGAAGGTCAGAAGTTTAACTGGGAAACTCAGCAGGGAGCCAGGGGTCTTATTCTGTAAACATCCTCATCCTGTGCAAAGGAAGGCAGGGAGATTTGTAGATGCTACACCCACCCTGGGGGGGGGGGTGTCCTGTGTAGTATATAAAGGAGAAGAGGCTTGCTTTTGCCCCCCTTTTACTCTGGCTGCTTTTGCTTGGCTGCTGCCTTGAAGTGTTGCTCCTGTGCCATGCCACCCTGCCTTGGAGCCAGCAGATTATGGACTAAAACCTCCAAAACCTGTAAGCTAAATAAACCTTTCCTTCCTTAATTTTGGGTGTCAGGTGTTTTGTCTCAGCAACCAGTAAAAAGTAACCAAGACAGCAGCTCAAGAACGGACTCGTGTGACATGGTCTCATTAATGACTGTTTGGGCCTCATGAGGTCCTTGGCACCATGCACACAAACAGATAAAACCAGAGCACAGGGAAACAAGAACGGAGAGGAGGTGACAGGGCAGGAGACCTGGAGGAGCCTCGCCATCGCTCCAGACAGCGGTCCCCCTGGGGACAGGAAGGGAGGTGGTGACAGGGCAGGAGACCCAGAGGAGCCTCGCCCTGTCACCTGTCCCCAGCCCATGCAGCGCTCACCGGCAGTGCGGGGAATTCACCATGAATAAAGCCGAGTGTCAGCTCTCCAGGGCCGATGTGAGGTGGAGGCTGACAGATGTCAAGCAGAGTCCCTGCACAGGTCGGGTGGTGGCAGAGGTGTCAGGTGGTATTTACACACATATGAGTGACAGAGGGAACAAGGTTAGGCTTGTTTAGGGAAAAACCTATACACTGACAAATTTCATCACAGTTTTTTGGAAGTAAATGGGGCAAGGTGTTAAAACTTATTCAGTTCCAATAGTGGGCTCACAACTGTTTTATAGATGTTTGAAAAGTTTTATAATAACAAAAGATTAAAAATGAAAAGCTCACTTCCATTAACTGCCGAAAGACTAGGGGGCAGATGCCAGGCATTTCCAGGTCCCTTCAAAGGGGTACCCGGAGCCTGCAGTGCAGATCTCACTTTATTAGGGACCTTGAACATACTGGGGTGTCCTGAAAATCAGCTAGCAAGGGACAAAAATTCCAATCATTGGGCTTATATGTGTTTACTCGTCTGTAGGTCTTCTTACCTATCTGCTTGCCTGTCTGTCTATCTTCTGTTTATCTGTCCATCCATCATCCATCCACCCATCAATCCAACCAGCTACCCATCCCTCTGTGCCAGTTGATCTCATCACTGACTGGATGGAGACTCCTGGGAGTGACTGGACTATGGGGTGCTGTCCTGCACAGCAGATTCACCCACGGGTGCTCACAGCTACATGTGCTGTTAGGAGGAGGGGCCCAGGTGGAGCCAGGTCACTGGGGCATGCCTTTGGGCTCTCTCTCTCTCTCCCTGTACTCTCTTCCTGGCCACCATGAACTACAAAGTTGTGCTCTCTCACACCTATCTGCCATGATGGTTCTGCCTTGGAGCAGCCAACCATGGACTGAAACCATGAGCACAAATAAATCTCTCTCCCTTTGAGCTGTAGGTATCAGATTATCTTGTTTCATTGACAAAAAAGGTCACCAGTACACCAATACACTATCCACACAACCATCCATTCACCCATCCATCCACCTATTCACCCGTCCATTCACCTACCCATCCACCTATCCATCCATCCACCCACCCACTCACCCATCCATCCACCCACCCATTCATCTGACCATCTATTCACCCATCCATCCACCCATTCACCTACCCATCCACCTATCCATCCATCCACCCACCCACTCACCCATCCATCCACCCACCCATTCATCTGCCCATTCATTCATCCATCCACCCATCCAATCATTCACCCATTCAACCATCCACCCATCCATTCATCGATGCATCCATCTATTCACCCATCAATCCATCCATTGATCCATCCATCCATCCATCCGTGTACCCCTCTTGTCTGTCTGTTTATGCAAACTCTGCTTCCCAAATCAAACACACAGCTGTCTGGATGTGGAGGAAAGTTACAAAGTCACAGGCAGGAGCCCACCCCAGCCCTTGTGCTGTCAACGGTGGAGGGCATACAGACAAGCCAGGTGAGGACACAGGAAGTGAATCCTCATGAAGTACAGGTGAACACAGCCAGGACTCTGAGCCAGAGTGCGGCACGCTAGGTCTGCTGTTCATATCATGTCACCTGTCACCCTCCGCCCTGCTTCCCCAAAGAAAGAGACACGGGGCCTCAGCCCTGTTCTGTCACTACAGACCCGGCAAAGAGGAAAAAGTTCACAGCTACGTGGTTCCTTCAGATCTTCTTTGGAGATCACACAGATTGACTACAAAAGCAAATAAGAAATACATGGGTGCCAGCTCCAGTGTGTCTGTAAGAGGCGTTCAACAGATAGTTCCTGAATGAACAAGTGGGCATGAGGTGACTTCATGACATACGTAGCTTTTGTACTCAGAGCAAATCCTGGTCACACAAGGCGTTCACATTCCATCACACATACTGCTGGTTTGTCTCAGCGTTTCTCCCTTTCATAAGAGGAACTCTGATTTCAGCTGTGTACATGACCATGGGAGAGGGTTCTAGACAATATACAACCAGTTGTGTCCTCAGTGGAAGGCTCCGTAGAGAAAAGGGATACATCCTTCTTCTGCCTTCCTCCTTTCTACTAACTGGAATATGGATGTGATAACTGGAGCACAAGTGGCCACTGTGGGCCTTGGGAGGGAAGTCATGTAGAGACAGCAGCACAAAAGACAGCGCAGACCGGGTCGTGCCACGCAGGGCGTGTCTCACCAGTCCTGGACAGCGTATGTCTGGACTGCGGTACATAGGAAATAAACTTCTGTCTTATGCAAAACTATTACATGCTATTAAAATAAACTAGTAGTTTAATAAAAACTACTTCTTTTTCTCTCTTCATCATTTTCTGTCAAATGCAGCAAATCTAATCCTCCTGCTAACTGCCTGCCACCCCATCTCCCCATGCACAGCCTCTCAGAGCTCCGCACGGAGTCCTCCTCAGAGCTGAGGCCGGGGAGGAGCCCGAGACTCTGCCTGAGCCAAGCCCGGCGCCCTCTTCCCCACCCGCTGCGGTCCTGCTGGGCCTGCTACGGGTCGCTGGCCCCCAGCCGGACACGGGCTGGGCCAGGCAGGACCCAGCTCCAGCGCTCGCTGGGATGGGGAAGCCAAGAGTTCCCGGAAGGCGGGGGGAGGCCAGATGGAGACAGGGTGCCCAGAGTGACCTCGGCAAACACAACCACGCTGTCCCAGGCCACCGGGACGTCCCACAGCCACAGCGCGGGCAATCGACCTGATGCCATGACTGCTCTGCAAGCACCCAGGAGGAAAGACCTCGCCACGAGGGTCCCCACCGAACAGAATGGCGGTCATCTGACATCTGGACTTTTTCTTTAAAAGTCAAGAGTTTCAAACATATAATAATAACACACCCACAGAACTACAGCAGGAGGCCCACTTGCTGTCATATTTCATAGTCATTTATGCTGAAGCAGGGGATCCTTGGTAAAAACTGGAGGGAACAACTATACCTTATACCTTTTAATTTAATCATATATATATATGGCTTTTTTTTTGGTTTTGGTTTTGGTTTTGGTTTTTTTGGTGTTTTTTTTTTTTTTTTTTTTTTTTTTTGGTCTTCTTGAGACAGGGTCTCACCATGTAGTTCAGGCTGGCCTTGAACTTGCAGTGACCCTCCTGCCTCAGCCCTCCAAGTGCTGAAATCACTGGTGTGTGCCACCACCCCCGATGAATCATCATCTTTAAGAATAATCTGGGTATGTGGTTATCTTTACCCCATTCAGTCTCAAAATACAAGAGTGATCACCTTTCCACAAAATTTAAAATTTCTGCAGAGTGTGGTGGCGCACACCTTTAATCCCAGCACTTGGGAGGCTGAGGTAGGAAGAGCGTTGTGAGTTTGAGGTCAGTTTGGGCTACATCATGAGCGCAAGGCCGGCCTAAGCTACATAGTGTGACCCTGCCTTAAGAAAAATAGGGCCAGGAGTTTGGCTCAGTGGCTTAAGCTCCTGCTTGGCAGGTGCAAGGTTGTGAGTTCGATCCCTGGTACTGACAAAAAAAAATATTTTTAATTTCTTCTGGTTAGGAGTATATTCTCATTGTAAAAGAAATCGGAAAATAAAGGGTCTGGAAACCTTGATTTGATTTTCAACTTGGTCCAAACTAATAAACCTCTCACCCTCACCCATGGTAACTCAGTGCAGCTTACACACTGATGTCAGAAGGCACCGCCCCATGACGCCACCCTTCACCACCCCATCCACACCCACTGCAGTCTCCACCACCGAAGAGGGGTCCCCGGGCCCCCCAGAGTGAGAGGCACGACACGGGAGAGGAGACCTCCCGGAGCTGGGAGCTGGTGAGCTGGTGATGGGGTGACGCGTGCTGGGCCACTGCAAGACGACCTGCACTCACCCAGCAGAGCTACGCGCTGGACACAACCCTCGGAAGGCTGGTCCCACGGCCGTCACTTTACTTGGTTTTGCCATTATAAGCATAATACATGGTCAGTGCAAAACCAATTTAATAATGCATAAAGAAGTAAAGAGCTGGGCCTGGTGATGCATACTGTACTCTGTGAGGCTGAGGCAAGAGGATCCCCTGTTGGAACCCAGCCCAGGCAACTTAGTGACTCAGCAAGGACCTGTCTCAGAATAACGACTGACAGGTGGGGAGGCCGCTCGGCGTGAGGCCCCGGGCTCTGGGTGCCCAGTGCGTATTCACTGAAACTTCCAGATCACTCTGCCAAGCTTCCAGACCCAACTCCACCCGCCAACTCAAGGATGATGAATTTATAAACTAATTTCAAACAACTGGCACTTTATATTTGTGTTCTTTCCATCTAAAAATCACGTGCCTCGCTTATTCACGCTTCATGCACCTCCCGAATTTAATGCATTATGCAAATAAACAGCCACACCCTTGACACTCCCATTCTCGAGCCAGTTACAAAGCGCATCTTTTCAGGAGAAAGCACAGGCCCATTGGGCTCGCAGCTCGGGAGGTTCCGAGCCCATGACACCTTTGCACTGCTAGATGCTTTGTTCTGTGACACTCTCTCATGGTGGCAAAACGATGCTCGTGGACTGATACGCTGTCCCTGGGATGTGCCCTGAGCTCCCTCCGACACACCGGCTCTCTTCAGAGCAGGTGCAGACCCGATGCCATGGTGGTGGCATCTGTCCCTCTGCAGAGCCGCTCTCCACAGCCAGGCCCAGAGCTGCGGACAGCGCTGCTGCTGGGACACCAAGGCCCGACGGTGGGCGGACCTCTC
>RJWM01003264.1:34466-115939 GCA_004363535.1 Dasyprocta punctata | reverse complement strand
TCACTTATTAGATGCTCTTATACTTGATAAAGAACCACAGTCCCTTGAAGAATGTGATACTATAAAGACAAGGCTCAATTACCACATAATTACTTCCAAATCAAAATAAAAATTATCCTAGCGCATAAAATATTTAGTTAATTGTCCTCTGCTATTAAATATATGATCAACATACTGGAAGTCAACATGAGAAGAATAGGGGAGGAAGACTAGTTATGAGAGGGAATAGGGTTGAGTGAAGGATGGGGAACATTTCAAGCACCTGTTATCAATAAGAAAATTTGAGAAGAAGATGTGTAAAGAGGATCTTTAAGATCAATTGTATGATGTGGTATCTGAACCCCTTCCATCTTCTCATTAAGCAAACTTACATTGAGGATATACAGTACATTATTTGTAAAGAGAAGGGTAGTATGGTTTCCAGACACAAGAAAAATTTAAAAATACAGCCAAAAGAAAACTGTTTAATATTAATCTTTATAGAGCAAGTGATGTTAGTCAATTCTTCAAAGAACACAGTGTGACTTTAATGTAATATAACTAAGCATCAATATCATGGAATTTTCTGAAACACTGTAATGGTATATATTTCTGGGCTGGGGTTGTAGCTCAGTCATTGAATGCTAAGTGAGGCTCTGCATTCAATCTAGAGTGCTTGTTTACACGTTCATGTGCACACACACGTGTACACGCACACACAATGCAGGGGCTTGGATATAGTTCAGTGGTACAGTGCTTGCTAGCTAGTATGCACGAAGCCCTATATTTGACTCCTCTTGTTGAAAAAAATGCATATGTAAATATTTCATCTTTTTAATGCAAATTAAAATATTTCACCTTTTCACATACAAATTAAAGAAAATGAAAACCACTGTGAAACTAAGAAAAAATATGAAGATCAAGAGAGAAAGAACTAATTTACTAAGATGTTTTAATATTCATGACAAATTCAAATATAAAACAAAAAATCTTACATTTTAAAGGAGGAAGAAACCTGAGTAAATATATAAGTTCTGGGGATCGAACATAGGGCCTTGTGCATGCTAGCCAAGCACTCTATCATGAGCTACATCCATATCCTCAATCTTCATATTTTTAAGACAGAAAGAATTGTTGATCCAGGCAGGTGAGATGATTTGCCTAGGGGTAGAAAATAAAGTATTAGAAACACACTCCAATACCTAAGCTCTTTTGATAATCTAAATATCTTACTTATCTACTAATTTCTGCTTTATGATCATTACACAATGATTCTTGCTCCTCCTATCCCTTACAGTTCAAGAATATGGAAAATTATCGAGATGTAATTTGTCAGGATTCATTTCCTTAAAATTGAATATATCCTCACGGAGATATGAAAAATAAAACAGAATAATAAACAGTTAAAGTAACTAAACAGCTAAATTTATTTTAGCAAAATACATAACAAGTATATTGTGAAAAGATATTTACCTGTTCTGTGTCTCCTTTATTGTTGAGTAGAGCCTGAGCTGTTGGTAGAAAATCCTTTTGCTCACAGCTTCCCTGGCTGATGAGGGTGTCAGCATAGTTGGGTTGAGGAAAAATAATGTGGCTTTTCCGTGAGTCTGAGGTGAGGGAGACCTCATGAGAATATGTCTGCAGGAAAGTATGCAGCCCACCCACACCCATGAAGTGTGAGGTGGGCATGCCTGACAACCCACTTCCTGAAGCTTGAAGCAGGCGTGATTCATACCAGCGCCGAAGCCTGAACACCAGCAGCACAATTACAAAGGCCAGGAATACACAGGAGACAGCAGCTACAGCCACCACCAGGTAGAGCGTGAGATCTGAATCATCAGGGTCAGTGGGGGTCCTGATGCTGCCCAGGTCTGCCAGAACATCGGGGATGCTGTCAGCCACAGCTATAGTGAGTGTGACAGTGGCAGAGAGAGGGGGCTGGCCATGGTCCTGCACAGCCACTACCAGGCTCTGCTTGAGTGCATCTTTATCAAGCAGGGTCCTTGCAGTACGTACTTCACCTGTGTGCAGCCCCACTGAGAAAAGCCCTGGCTCACTGGCTTTAAGTAGCCGGTAGGACAGCCAGGCATTCTGTCCTGAGTCTTTATCTACTGCCACCACCTTGGTCACCAAATATCCAGGTTCCGCAGAGCGGGGTGCCAGCTCCACACCAGTGGAGCCATCTGTTGGGAGGGTAGGGTATAGGATCTCAGGTGCATTGTCGTTCTGATCCACCAAGAAGAGGCTCAGTGACACATTGCTGCTGAGTGGAGGTTTCCCGCTGTCCAGTGCTATTACCTGCAGCTGCAGGTCTTGAAATTGCTCGTAATCAAAGGAGCGAAGAGCATGAAGGACCCCAGTGTCAGAGTTGATAGAGATGTAAGAGGACAGGGGAGCTTCTTGTAGGGTGCCCTCAGCTAAAGAGTAAGTTACATGGGCATTGTCATCACTGTCAGGATCATGGGCCAACACTGAAAAGATGGAGGCACCTCTGGGGTTGTTTTCAGGAATGAAGGCAGAGTAGAATGCACGGGGGAAGGCTGGTGGGTTATCATTTATATCTGTCACCTGCAGCAAAACGTGAGCATCTGTGGACAGAGATGGGTTCCCTCCATCTTCAGCGGTTATTGTGATGTTGTAAAAGGAAAACTGTTCCCTGTCAAGCGCTCTGGTTGTAACCAGCCGGTAGTAATTGTCCACTGATCTTTCTAACTTGAAAGGAAGTTTCTCTGGGAGAGAACATGTGACAAAAGCATTCTGCCCAGAGTCTCTGTCATGTACGTTGAAAAGTGCAATTATGGTTCCTGGAGGAGAATCTTCAGGAACTGAGCTAGTAACAGATGTCATGTAAAACTCTGGAGCATTGTCATTCACATCCAGAACTGTGATGATCACCTTCGTTCTGGTCAGAAGGCCCGGACCATCCTGAGCTTCAATATCAATTTCATGGAGTTTAGCATCCTCATAATCTAGACTTTTTATGACTGTTATATCTCCAGAAGTTGACTTAAGCTCAAATACCTCGGAGGTTTCTCCAAGGGGTTTCTCTTGAAAATATGCCACCTGAGCGTTGTATCCCTCATCTGCATCGGTGGCGGTCACCGTGAGTAT
The DNA here is from genome assembly GCA_004363535.1 of Dasyprocta punctata. Taxonomy (NCBI): domain Eukaryota; kingdom Metazoa; phylum Chordata; class Mammalia; order Rodentia; family Dasyproctidae; genus Dasyprocta; species Dasyprocta punctata. The sequence goes on along the minus strand of RJWM01003264.1, from coordinate 112,849 downwards.
TCGGGTGCCTACCGGCATATTCTCTGGAACGCTTACACGGTACTCGGGCTGTGTGAAAACAGGAGCGTTATCGTTCGCATCCAGGACCTTCACGCGGATGCGGCAGGTGCCTGATCGGACGGGGTCGCCCCCATCAGAAGCGATGAGAACGAGATGGTGAACAGCTTCTTCCTCGCGGTCCAGAGGGTGCTGCAGTACCAGCTCCGGGTACTTGTTCCCATCTGCTCCACTTCGCATGTCCAGAGAGAAGTGGTCATTTGAGTTGAGTTCATATTGCTGTAGCGAGTTCTCTCCTATGTCCGCATCATGCGCACTTTTAAGAGGAATCCGGAATCCTGGAGTAGTCGTTTCACTGATTTTTAGCTCCAGTTCGTCTACTCCAAAGCGAGGGGCATTGTCGTTAATATCTGTTATTTCCACCTCTACTGAATAAATCGTCAGTTTATCTTCCAGTAGTATGTTAAAGTTCACCAGACACGGTGCGCTCTGGGCGCACAGCTCCTCCCGGTCTATCCTGCCCGCGGTGACCAAGCTGCCGCTGCGCGGATTCAGAGTAAAAAGCTGCGTCCTACCTCTGGAGACGATGCGGACTCCGCGCTCAGCCAGTGCCAGGGGCTCCCAACCCAAGTCTCTGGCTATATTGCCCACGATGGAGCCTTTGTCGAGCTCCTCTGGCACAGAATAGCGAATCTGCCCAGCTCCAGTCTCCCACAGGACCGCCAAAATAAGCCACAGTAGGACTCGCCTTCTGCGGTGCAGCAGCTTTTGCAGGGTCGCCATTTCCCTTCTGCCGCGGTGTTTTCTCCAAGTCAACTTTCAGCTTTGGGTGGGGGATTGCACTCTTTATTCCCCGGGGTCTGAGACGACCAGAATTCACGGGATCCAAGTCACTCTGGAGAGAATTAATGAGCTGCTGGACTGAGTGTCTCTGCCACCCCGAAGCTTATGATCCGGATGCCTAGCCCTTTGTGCTGCGGGAGCGGTAGCAACGGTTGTCTTGCTTTTTACTCCTTAGGTGGTCAACAGCGACGCTCAGAGGCCCCGCCAGTTTCTGCACCCGTTCAGGCAAACCCAAGTCACTTCTTGCTTATGTTCGCCTCGGACTTTTTAAAATAGATTTCGAATCTTAAAGTTCTAAGACGCTTAACTAAGTGTTTTAAGGCAGAAATCTCTTATTTAGAATTAATAAGAATGGTGTGTGAATGTGACCTTGATAGTAGTTGCTAGAAAAACATTACTGAATGCTCAAGGCATCAAGCAATGCCCTTACTCCAAACATTTTCTTCTTGTGTATTGAGATAAAAAGATCAATTAAAAATATTAGCTGCATTTTCTTCTAAAGTTACATGTTTTGAATTTCTGTGCTCAATAGCCCAGCATTACTTCCAAACCTGTATTTCAATTATTGAAACGCAAGACAATTAACACATGATTTGGTTGAGGCTGAAGATGAAAACAATGAACCTGTTCTTAGGAAGCTTGAAAGGTGGGAGAGGGCATAGAGAAATAAAGACGGTATTATTATGGAGTATGACAACTGCTTTTACATCTAGGGGGAAATGTTAGGCAATGGGGGACTATATAGGAAGGGAATCTGTGTTTGAGTCAGGAAAGGCGTTTCCAGGAAATGACTGGAGCTGAATCCTAGTGAGTAGGGTTGGATCAACAACGGGACAGGAGTAGTGTTCTAGAAACTCAGAGCTAACACTTGGATGTGAAAGACAGAATGGAATATCATGAAAACTGAATATGGCTCTATTAGACAAAGCTTGATCATGAAGTTGTTTGTGTTTGCTAAGTCCCTTCTCTGATGTTTAGTATTTTCCAAGAGTGTAAAATATATTCCATGGATATCTTTTTACTCCTGTCTCATTTTTATATACTTACCCATAGTATACTTATTTCAAATATATATATATATTTGAAAAATTTCAAACGTGAAGATGAGTATAGAATATAATATAACCAGTCTGTGTGCAGACCAGCTGACTTTATCAAATTTTAACATCTTGCCATATTACAATGACATCAATTTTAAACTTTTATTTTTGATAATTTTAGACTTTCAGGCCAGGCATGATGGTGCACACCTGTAATTCCAGCACTCTGGAGGCTGAGGCAAGAGGATCACGGTGAGTTTGAGGCCAGCCTGGGCTACAGAGTGAGTTCAAGACCAGCCTAAGTTACAAAGACAGACCATGTCTGAAACAAACAAACAAATGAACAAACAAAATAATTTTTTTTGGTGCCGGGGCTTGAACTCACCACCACACACCTGCCAGGCAAGTGCTTACGCTACTAAGCTAATTTCCCGGCCCTATTTTTTGAGACTGGGTCTCACTATGCAGTTCAGGCTGGCCTTGAACTCACTTTGTAACCCAGGCTGGTCTTGAACTCGCCATGATCCTCCTGCCTCAGCCTCAGAAGTGCTGGGATTACAGGTGTGTGCCACCATGCCCGGCTCAAACAAAATAATTTTAGACTTTCAGAAAAGTTAACAAAATAGTACAAAGAATTCCCAATCAAATATATTGGTATCTGAGGGGGAATTTGTCCCAGAGTTCTCATACATACCAAAATTTAACGATTCTCAAGTCACATACTGGAACGGTATATCTTCAGTATATAAGGTATATACATCCTTCAGCATTCTTTAAATCATTTCTAGGTTACATATGCTGCCTAATATAATGTTGGGGAATAATAAAAAGAAGAAAAGTCTGTACATGTGCAGTACAAATATATTTTTTCCCAAACATTTTCAGTCCAATTGGTTGATCTATGGATATGAAATCCAAGGGTAGAAGGATCCACTGTACTGTTCACTCACATTGCCCAAATATTGTGTTTTCATTCACTCTCTTTCCTGGCCCAGAATATGTTTCAGATATGATGTCCCTTTACTTTTAAATATTTCACTGCATATTTCTTAAAATCAGTATCATTCTCTTATTAAAAATATAATAAAATCAGCAAATTGGTATTGATATAGTTCTATTATCTAGTCTACATATCTTAGTAAAATTTGGCCATCTTTACAATAATGATTTTTTATGGCAAAAGGAGGTACTAATATCCAGAATACATTTAGCATTTTTTATTTCCACCCATTTTAAAAAATTTTTATTTTCCTTTGAGGTGCTGGAAATTAAACCCAGGGCCTTGCCATGTGTTCTACCATTGAGCTAGAGCCCCAGCCCCTATGTTTTATTTTAAACTGACTATCTATCCATCCACTCATCCATTTTTGCATATTTTAAATTCATACAAATAGTAACTGGTCACATTTATTCTGCACTGAATTCTTTTCTCAACATTAGACTTCTGAGATTCATTTCTGTTGAACATTTTGATGGCTGTATAATATTCTGTGTTGTGAAAATAACAAAATTTATTTCCCATATATCTATATTAACATACTAGATTTTTGTTTTTGGAATCTGGAATTGAACACAGGACCTTGCACTTGCCAGTCAGGCACTTGTGCTGCAAAGTTATATCCCCAGCCCTAGATCATTTCTTTCATGGTTCTTTCTTTTCTTTTGACTTCTTCCCATTTTTCCCTCCACTTTCTCTCAGTATTGCAGATGATAAGGAATGAGCCTTATTGAACATAATTTCTCCTTAGGTACACATTTCTCTAGGCCTAGGATACTTACTGGAAAATGGAATTGCCAAGTCAAACTGTATGCATACTGCTTCAGTTATCTTTGCTATACAACAAGCCACCTGAACAACATAGTTTTATTTGTTCAATGATCTATCATCTGGTTTGGAATCAGATGTTTCAGTTCTTCTGCTGGTCTTGCTTGTGGTTATTCATATAACAACATCTGTAGACTGGGCTTATCATCTGAGATAGCTGGGTAACTATCTATGGAGTGTCATGGCCTCTCCTTTAAACAGCTTATTTTTACTATTTTGAAATCTTGGCTTTATGACTTAAGCACATATTAGGTATGTATATTATTGAGACTCCGAAACTTGTTGGGCCCTTGTTTGTGATGACTGGGTAGTAGATTATTTTATATTCTTCAAACATTCATGTAGAAAGTGGCCATTGTATATTTGTTGTATACAAGATTCTCTACAGATTTATTACATTAAATTTATAGGTTCTGTTGTTCAAGTCTCTATGCTAACCAATTTTCTGCCTGTGAGATGTATTACTTCTTATGGAATTGTGTTAAAATCTCTTAGTATTCTTTTCCTTTTCTTTTTCTTGTACTTGAGATTAAACCCAAAGCCTTTGTGCTGAACTATATCCTCAACCCTTTTATTTTAATTTTAAAATTTTCACACAAGGTCTCACTAATTTGATAAGTTGCCTAGGCTGGAATTGAGCTTGTGATCCTCCTGCCTCCCACAGTACTATATTTTTAGGTGATAGATGCTCATACTTTTATGCCCTTTTGACTATATGTTCTTTTTATAATTATGATCAGTTAGTTTTTAAAAATCACAATATTTATTATCTGCATACTAATTTGTTATATTAATTTTCCATGCTTTCTTTTATGCATGTACACATATATACCTTTAATTTTGATATTTTGATGTAATTTTATTTTAAGCCTGTGTCTTGTCAGCAAAATGTCAATTAAAAAAGTTCTTTTTGTCTTTTTGAGACAGGATTTTGCTATGCAGTTCAGGTTGGTTTGAACTCACTTTGTAGCCCAGGCTGACCTTGAACTTTCTGGGATCCTTCTGCCTCAGCCTCCTTAGTGCTGGGATTATGAGTGTGTGCCACTATACCCAACCTCAAAATGTCAATTTTAAAAGTCAAACAATTTGATAAAGTCTATCTTTTAATAGGAAAGTGTGGCTCATTTATTCATACACAGAAGAAAATTTTAACTTATGAGTTCAGGAAATATAGTACTGGAGTTATTAGCTGTGAGTATACGCTTGGTTCTAAGCAGAAAATAAAAATAAAAATTCAATAGACACCTGACAAGAATGAGAAAGAATCTTTAAAAATCATCAGAAAAACCTCAGACATTATCTTTAAAAACAGTGACAGGAAATTTCTCATTAGCCACAATAAATTTTGAAATTAAATTTATACATTTAAGTGAAAGAGCTCTGTTTTGCTTTTTAAAGTCTGTTCTATTTCCTTCTTTCCTTCTGAGTTCAGTGCTTTGTCTTTTCACGGTTTTGAAATATTTTCTCTTTGATCCCCAGGTCCCAGGCCATAGCTAGGCTTTCAAAGGTAGCTTAATGGTGTGCAGCCGTGATATTCTGGATATCAGGTTCCATCGAGCATTTGTGTCCATCTCTTTCCTTTGGTCTGCAGCTTCCAACAAGGTATAGCTGCAGAAACTGTTAGGCATTTTTTAAAAAATGAAATCTTTCTTTCTTTTTTTAAACTAACTGATGGTCCTTATTGCTTCTTTTGCATCCAAGCACTGAGCCCCACTCAGGCCCCTTATCTAGTATAATGCACTTTTATCCTTATTACGCTGCTGGAGCCAATCTCTTGATCTTCAATTTTGGCTTTCATAGCGCTAGACCAGTTAATCACTTTCTAGTCTATCTCCAGTCCATTTGGATGTTTTCTTCTTTACTATGCATCTATTTTCCCTTTTTATATTTAATGAATTCATAATTTATTGGAGTAGAGTATGCATACCAAAACATGGACTTATTTCCACACACTTCATTTCTTCTTATGAAGAGTTAATACACATTAAATGGGTTGTGTACCTAATTTTGTTCATTGTCATTACAAGTACATATACTGTACAAGTAAGGATGCTTCAAAACTATTTCTCAAGTTGCACAGTAAATATTTGGCTGTTCATTCTGTTCCTTCATTTTATAAATTACTTTAACAGATATATTCTTCAACATACATACAATATCTCCTATTAAAAGATTAAACAAAGAGCCAGGATGTTCAACAGTAATTTAAAACTATAGCTATATAGTTTTCTATAATTTATATTGACACAGATAAAAATACCACTTCAGATAATCTTCATCTCTTCAAATTTCGTCAAATAAAATATCACAGTATCCTGGTAGATGGGATCTATATTAAATTGGGAAAAATTAGAAAGTATTCACAACCTAGGGAAATGTGAAACTGGCCTTAGTCATATTGGTAGCCCTTTCTCAGTCAAACTGTCTTTCAGAGAAGAGGGCAGTAAACTCAGAACAATGGAATGACTTCGCTAAAGGCAGGCAGAAAATATTAGAAGCTGAATCTTCTTGTTTCTAACACAGTGTTCTTTCTGAAAGGAGATAATGCCTCACACATACATACCCTTCAGCTCAACCACCTACATTATTACGGGCTCCTTTCCAATGTAAAAATTATACACGGTTTAAGTATTCAGCCCTGATTAATTTTATCTTACAGAATTTCTAATAGAAATCTACAAGGGGATATGGAATATAACTGTAATAAGGAGTGAAAGCAAGCAAGTAAAAATCATGAATTATTTTTATCTGAGTAGCTTACAAATTCACCACAAGTTTACCTGAGAAAATGTTTCCTCTTTATCTTCAAGTAAAGATTGGGGTGCTGACAGAAAATCTTTTTTCTCACAGCTCTCCTGGCTGACGAGGGTGTCCGCGTAGTTGGGTTGTGGGAAGATGAGGTGGCTCCTCCTCGAGTCAGAAGTGAGCGAGATCTCATGGGAATAGGTCTGCAGGAAGGCGCGCGCTCCGTCCATGCCCACAAAGTGTGGCGCAGGTGCACTGGCCGCCGCTGAGTCTCTGGAAGCCTGGAGCAGACGTAGCGAGTGCCAGCGTTGAAGCTTGATCACCAGCAGCACGATGACAAAAGCCAGGAAGACACAGGAAACAACAGCCACGGCCACCACAAGGTAAAGCGTGAGGTCTGAATCATCGGGGTCAGTGGGGGTCCTGATGCTGCCCAGGTCTGCTAGAACATCTGGGATGCTGTCAGCCACAGCCACAGTGAGAGTGACAGTGGCTGAGAGAGGGGGCTGGCCGTGATCCTGCACAATCACCAGGAGGCTTTGCTTGAGGGCATCTCTGTCCAGCAGGGCCCTTGCCGTGCGCACCTCTCCAGTGTGTAACCCCACAGAGAAAAGCCCTGGCTCGCTGGCCTTGAGCAGGCGATAGGACAGCCAAGCATTCTGTCCTGAGTCTCTGTCCACTGCCACCACCTTTGTCACCAGATACCCCGGTTCTGCTGAGCGGGGCGCCAGCTCCACACCTGTGGAACCATCGGTGGGAAGGGTAGGGTATAGGATCTCAGGTGCATTGTCGTTCTGGTCTAGCACAAACAGATGCAGAGACACATTACTACTGAGTGATGGGACCCCACTATCCCGGGCCATCACTCTCAGTTGCATGTCCCAGAACAGCTCATAGTCAAAGGATCGCAATGCATAGAGGACACCAGTGTCAGAGTTGATGGAGAGGTAAGAGGACAAGGGTACCCCTTGGATAGTGTCCTCAGCCAGGGAGTAAGTGACTTGTGCATTTTCACTGCTGTCAGCATCCTGGGCCATCACGGAGAAGATGGAGGCCCCTCTAGGGTTATTTTCAGGAATGTAGACAGAATAGGAATCCTGACTGAAAACCGGGGGGTTGTCATTGACATCTGTCACTAGCAGTAAAATGTGAGTTTGGGTAGAGAGCATCGGAGTTCCCTGATCTGTTGCTGTCACTGTGATATTGTATCTAGAAGTAAGTTCTCTGTCCAGTGTTCTTTCAGTTACTAAGCGATAATAATTATCAACCAACTTTTCTAATAGGAAAGGTAGATTTCCAGGAATGAAACATGTGGTGTACCCATTATCTTCAGAGTCCTGGTCATGGACACTGATAAGAGCAATTATAGCCCCAGGAGGAAAGTTTTCCGGGATTTCAGTGGTGACAGAGGTGATGGTCACTTCAGGGGCATTGTCATTTACATCCAAAACTTTGATCAGCACCTTAGTTCTGGCCATGAGCCCAGCACCATCCTGAGCTTGAATTTCCAGTGGATAAATTTTGTATTCTTCAAAATCCAGCAGTTCTTTATTTGATATTTCTCCCGTGTAAAAATCCAACTGAAATATTTGGGCCATTTTATGGTCCATATTGTGAAAAGAATATGTTACTTCCCCATTGGCTCCCTCATCTGGGTCAGTGGCATTTACCACGAGCAGCCGAGTGCCCAGTGGGACATTCTCTGGAACACTCTTGTGGTACTCTGCCTGAGTAAATGCTGGAGGGTTGTCATTCACATCCACCACTTGAACACGAATTCGGAGAGTCCCTGAACGGACTGGGTTGCCACCATCAAAGGCAGTTAGGACAAGGTGGTGGACAGCTTCTTCTTCTCTGTCTAGGGGACTCTGCAGCACCATCTCTGGGTGTTGGAATGTATCCGTTCCCTGTTGCACATCCAGGAAGAAATGACGGTTGGAGCTGAGCTGGTAGCTCTGCAGTGAGTTCATACCTACATCAAGGTCTTGCCCCAAAGGCAGAGAGATCCTGGTACCTGCAGGAGTTATTTCACTCATTTTAAATTCCAGCTCTTCTAACTGGAATTGGGGAGTGTTGTCATTAATATCAATTATTTCCACTTCTACAGGGAAAAGCTTCATTTCATCCTCCACAAGGATGTTAAAGTTCACCAGACATGGCGCGCTCTGGGCGCACAGCTCCTCCCGGTCTATTCTGCCCGCAGTGACCAAGCTGCCGCTGCGCGGATTCAGAGTGAAAAGCTGCGTCCTACCTCTGGAGACGATGCGGACTCCGTGCTTCGCCAGTTTCAGGGATTGTAGCCCTAGGTCCTTGCCGATGTCGCCCACAAAGGACCCTTTCTCTGTCTCTTCTGGCACCGAGTAGAGGATACTCCCGGCCCTGGCTTCCAATAGTAGCCCCAGAAAAAGGCACAGCAGCATAAGTACATTGCAGTAGGTCGGCTTCACCGGAATCGCCATTGCTCTCTGGCTTCGTAGTTTTTTCCCAGTCTGGTTAAAGGGTATCCTTTGTCTACTTTTCAGAGCCTAAATTAACTCAGCTTTCAAAATAATTCCTAGTGGAGCGTCGCCCAGAAATAGTGTTTGGGCATCCTCTGGTAGAAATGTTTTCGATCTGGCGGTGATGGAGGTTCTGAGAGGAACAACGCGCCCCGCTCCGCCTTTTTTTTTTTTTTTTTTTTTTAAATTGGGAGTATACTTAGTGCCCTATCGCCCAGATTAGTGAACAGCGGCGCCCAGAGTCCTAACCAGTTACTGCACTCCTAGAAAAGCTCAATAATCTAATAGTTTAGTCAAAGAAATATTTATTCTACAGTATATGTATGAAAACGAGATGCTATGCCCATTTACTGAAAAGAATCTAAAGGTCATTAAATTTCTTTTTCCTTTCCTTTTCTTTTTTGTCTTTTCGAGACAGGTGTTTTGCTCTATGGTTCAGGTTGGCCTTGAAACTCACATTAATCCTCCTGCCTCAGCCTCCCGAGTGCTGGGATTACAGGTGTACACCACCACACCTGGTTGTTTTTTATTTTTTGAGACAGAGTTTCACTGTGTAGTTCAGGCTGGCCTCAAACTCACTATGGAACCCAGGCTGGCCTCATTGCAGTGATCCTCTTGCCTCAGCCTCCTGAGTGCTGAGATTCCAGGTGTATGACACCACACCTGGCTAACATCACTAAATTTCAAATGCTGGAAAATCCCAGTATTTCCAGGTTGTCTGCTTTCTCTCTTTGATAATTGGTGAATAATAGTTAAGAGTTTTTTACTATCACAAAGGGTAGAAAAGCATTCTCCTATTTTTCGTGTTGAATAGCTTGACCACTTGATACATTTTTGTGCCACATAGAACAGCTGCCCTCTGAAGGATGAAAATGATTGGAAGAACCTGGTGCAGTGGTGCACACTTGTAATCCCAGCATTGGGGAGGCTGTGAGTTTGAAGCCAGCCTGGTCTACAAAGTGAGTTCAAGGCCAGTCAAACTGCAAAATTAAACCTGTCTCAAAAAAATGATTGGAAGGAAAGAAAAGCAAACTGTTAGACTGTGAAGCAGACTTTCAAATTTTGGATTGGATACATAATTTCCTTTCCATTATTTGGATATCCAAAACTATAGGATTTTGAAGACCACATTTTACCTATCTTTATTTTATTTTTAGTACTGGGGATTCAGTCTAGGGCTTTGCTCACACTAGACAAGCATTCAACCACTAGCTACATCACAGACTTTTAAAAAACTTTAAGACAGGATCTCATTGTTGCCTAGGCTGGCCTCAAACTTTTGATCCTCTTGCCTCCACCTCCTGAGTTGCTGGGAATACAGGCATGTCTCTCCCTGCCCAGGAGTGAGTCTTTAAAGGTTTTAAAATTCAACTTAAGGCAATATATTTTGAATAAACCAATGGTGTATTCTTGAAATTTCATTAGAAAATGTGACATGGATATATAACTTAGATTTCAAATTTCAGATGCAGAGAGGTTGTCATAGTCTTCATAACTGGAAAGAAAAAAGGCCACCTATTTTTAGGCAGGCTATCAGTATAATATGTTATTCTATTATAATCACACAATATTTCTGGGCATGGTGGTGCATGCCTCTAATCCCAAACTCAGGAGGCTGAGGCAGGAGGATCACTTAGAGTTTGAGGCCAGCCTGGACTACAATAGTGAGTTCAAGGCCATCCTGAACTGCATAGTGAAACACTCTTGGAAAGATAAAAAAAAATCACACAATATTGTTCCTAGAAAAAGTTTGTTTTCTTAAATAATCATATTTTCTAACTACAAAGAAAGATGAGGACATTGCTTTCCATCTTTTAATCATTGCAGTATTAATGAAAGATTACTAAAATGTCCAGTCTTAGAGGGATTTATCTTTACTTAAGAGTTAGACAAGTATGCTATGTGCACCCCAGAGTTTGACATTTTCAGGAACAACCTGAGCTATGAACTGGCAACCAATAACAGACACTGATAAACATTCAGTAAATGAGAAAAGAAAGAAAAGATTAAAAAGAACTACAAGAATGCTCTTGGAAAGAGAACATTTTTCTTCTTGTATAACCAAATCTAGTTTCTCAGCTTCTGAAAGACAAGTAAATGAACCCCAAGAATAGAACTGAAAGATGCAATAGATTTTCAATATTGCAAGAAATGGATCCTTTAACAGGAAACAATTTTTCAGAACATACATTGATGCACACAAACTTTTCCCCAAAGGAATTGTGAGCTGATGAGCCAAACCAAAACCATAAATATTAGCAACTAAAGTTGAGGAGTTCCTGACTCCCAACAACAAAAAACAAATAGGAATGATTTATGTAAATATATACTGAATAAAAATATTAAAACTCACATGAACATGTTTGAATGTAGTGTACATATTATGCTTCATTTGTGATACTACAGAGAACATCCAGTTGAAAGATGTTTCTTAATTTGAGGAAACTAAGATAATTGAAGACACATATGTTGTTCAAACACGGAAAATCTCTCTCCTTTTAAGTTGGGTGCAACTCCAAATACAGTCTTTACTCAAAAACAGGACGAAGACAGCTCCTAGCATCTGGATAGAGGAGTGTTGGGGTTAGAAGTTGATGGCCAGAGTCCCTGTCAGGAGGAACACAGAGACTAAGGACAAAGCCAGTTTTATCAGCTAAAATGGGTGCTGGTGGTGTCGGAGGTCCGGCAGCAATGCTTGCAAACTCTTGGCATAAACCAGGTACAGCATGATGATTTGCCTTTGCATATAGGACCAGTGAACTTCTATGGGCTGGATCTCTGTCACCTGCAACAGCGCAGTGCACATCTAGCTTTTCTGAACCCCTAGGTTGAAGAATCAGCTTAGTTAGTCTGAAATACATGATAGGACAATGAGCCCTTGTATCCCAGTTGCCTTCTACATTGATGCATACAGTGAAGTGTCAAAAAGGGCCTTGCCTAGCTGCAACTCCTGGCATAGAATCCTCCATTGCATTTTCTTGGCAGTTACCCACCATCAGAGGCAGTCCCAGGATGACAGTTAAACTCTCTTCACCACTTTTAGAGACAGATCAAAAGTAGTCTCCACAAACACCACCACTGTCTGCCCTCACTGACAGGACAATGCCCCTCAGTGCCAGGTTGCTGATCAGGAGGAAACAGGAGGAGCGGAAAAAACTGCCCTGTCAGAAGCATTAAAATACGGGACTGAGGCCTGGATGGGTGTTTCTGTCATGTGGATTGAAAAGGCAGCCAGTCTGAAATCTGGAGGTTTTTTTGTTGATACAAATGATACTCATGATGGTGATGGTTATCCTGGAGGAAGGGGCAGTTTGTCCTTGTTGGTGGCTCTGATGGTGATGTTGTACTTCAGAGTCTGCTTCCAGAGTGTGAAATTCCATCAGAAGGTTACACCTATGTAGTAATTCTTCAAGGTGAATTGTTTTCCAGTGGCATCGTTTCTCGATACAAAAAGTTTCTTCTCTCTGCTTAAGCCAGGCTCTCAGTTCATTTGTTTTGGTTACAGAGCCACAGTTCTTATTCTAAAAGGACTAAACATCCAGCTGACAGACACCTGCACTGCATTGTAGTCCTTAACCTCCATTTTAACCTTACTGTTAATATTTTTTCTTTTTCTTTCTTTCTTTTTTTTAAATCAAGCATTACTGTAATTTTGGGGCAGTAGTTGTATTCTGTATGCTCTGTGAGATTGGGTGGAGAGTGTAAGAGAACTCTAAGTATGTCATCATGTCAATGAAGATCAATTAAAATCAGTGGAAGTACAGAGGAGGTGGTGAAGGACAGGCTCCCCTTTAGGGTGGTTCACTGTACACCTTGTTCACTATCCAAGGATTAAAATTGACATTCAAGCTTCTCTCTTGCCCTGAACTGTTCCGCTCTATACCCACCATTAAACAGGTGTAGCTCTGGTCCTGCGGTGCACAGTTTCTTCTATAACAATTCAGAATATTTACTGCTCTGGTGCTTTCCTTCTAAGGGTCAGAGATGATTATTGAAACTAATCTGATAAATTTATGGAGAGTTACTGCCTGCATCCGAATCCACAGACTGCTCCTGCTAATGACATCTTCCAGAATCGTCAAAACAAATGTCTGTACCAAAAACTATTATGGGATTGTTTATACCACGTTATGTTTATATGAAAAAATTTTATACAACTTTCAGTGAATTTGATATTCTTTCTCTCTGGGTTTGTGTGTGTGTGTGTATGTATGTGTGTGTGCGTGTGTGTTTGTATCAGGAATTGAACTCGACCTCACACTTGCCGCTGAGCTACATCCCCAGCCCATGAATTTGATTCTCAAATTCAAGTAGTTTAGGAATTTCCTTTGTCTTCTATATCCATCCTGTCATTTTCAGGTTGGTCTTTGCTCTCTTTGCTAGCTGGGGCGGCTCTCAGCACTCACCTGTAGTTTCTGGTCACCAAACACAGATCTTGCGCAAGATCCCCGACTTCAGCTTCTTTTCAGGAATCTCACAGCAGATCGGACGCGTAGTTCTCCAGGCTGAACAGAGGCAGCAGGAAGTGAAACAGTACTTCCTGCACTCTCTGTGCCTCCAGCGTGGCCGACTTCTCCATGCTGCTGCTCAGATCCGAATAGCCTCGCTGCTCCCTCCTTCCGAATTACAAATGTGCGCTGGAAAGAAAAGGCAGCATCTCACTCAGGCTCATTAAACGTTCTGACGTTCCTAAGCAAAGCATTTGCGACAGATTGCAAGAGAAAGACCGTGCGGTCTTCTGATGTGTTTCTCAAAGCTTGGGAGGATCGCTGCGTCAGAATGGCTTTGGCTTCACCCTCGGACTTGCAGACAGCGGCACCCAGAGGCTCAACGTGGTATCCACTGCAGGTTATTTCTGAAAGTCCTCGGAGAGATTGCTACTCGCTTTAGTTCCCTGACTCGTCTTAGTAGGGTACCAGTTACTTTTTATGCTTTTTTAATATTAAAGGTGCAAATCATGATTACTTTTTGACAAAATATTAATGAAATAGTCTTTCCACAAACTTTAAATAAAATGTTTAAGTTTATTAAATTTCGACTTAATCCTTACAGACTTTTCCACGACGTTTTTGTTTGTTGGTTTTGTTTCCGGTCCTAGGAATCAAACCCAGGGCCTCGAGCACACTAGGGAAGCACTCTATCACTGACATGCACCCCAGGCCTTGAAATCCATTTTTGATACACTGTGAAACTTTTTTTTTAACGGCTATTAGAAAATTATCCAGTGTTAAAAATCTACATTCTGAAAACTCTTACTAAAAATAAATACTCTTACTGTAAATTCAGTGATATGAAAGAAATTTTTCTATAAAAAGGCAGAAAATACTGATAAAAACTGAAGTCACCAGTAACTGCATTATATAAATACTGATACAAAGTGTATAAATTTGGAGCCTATACATATTTTTAATACACACACATATATCTATACATCTATCTATCTATCTATCTATCTATCTATATGTAAATTCTCAAAATACTCCATTCTTTTCATGGCTATTATTTGCTACCCATGCTCCTTCTCTTTCTCCTCTTCTTTTGTGTAGTACTGGGGATTTAATCCAGGGCATTCACACTGAGCTACATCTTCAGTACAGTTTATCTTATTTTTTCATTTTGAGACAGGATCTTGCTAAGTCACTGAGTTGCCCACACTAGATTTGAACTTTAGATCTTCCTACCAGGAGCCTCCCAGAGTGCTGGGGTTACAAGGATGGGTCTCTACACTTGGCTTCCCTTCATCTAATACTTCTTTCTAGTTTATATATCTGATGAATCTAAACCAATAATGATAAATACATTCCTCTTGATTGTGCTTAGTTAGAAATATAAGTTTACTTATTTTTTCTATTCAAATCTATTGTATTTTAGAGAGAAAAAAGCAAAATTTCCCAACAATAATTAGGGGGTAGCAATGGTATATACATTGAATATTATATACATATACATATATTGTTTCTTTCAACTTCTCACACTAGTGAGACAATACGATGTTTACATGTGTGTCTGATTTAAGAAATACAGGTTTATAACCAATGAAGCAAAAGACCTCTACAAAGAGAACTTCATTACTCTGAAGGAGATTGAAGGACACCAGAAAATGGTAAGATGTCCCCTGCTCCTGAATAGCCAGAACTAATACTGCAAACAGCCATACATCCAAAACTGTTATATACAGATTCAATGCAGTCCCAATAAAAACACCAACAGCATACTTTACAGATAAGGTGAAAACAATCCTAAAATTCATATGGAGTCAGAAGAGACCCAGGATAGCAAAAGAAATTTTGGGCAATAAGAGCAAAGCAGGAGGCATAGCAATACCTGACTTCAAACTACAATACAAAGCAATAGTGATAAAAACAGCATGGTACTGGAACAAAAACAGATACATGGATCAATGGAACAGAACTGAGGGTATAGAAACCTCCCTAGACATACTCAACTATTTGATTTTTGACAAAGGGGCCAAAAGCATATGTTGAAGGAAAGATAGCATTTTCAAAAAGTGATGTGGGGAAAACTGATTATCTGGAGAAGACTGAAACTGGACCCTTATATCTTAACATATACTAAATTAGAATTAAAATGGATCAAAGATCTAAACATTAAAATAGAATCATTAAACTTACTAGAAGATAAAATAGGAAAAACACTTGAAGACATAGGTATAGAAAAGGATTTTCTAAGCAGAACCCAAATTGCACAAGAAATAGCAAGAATCAACAAATTATATCAGACTAAAAAGCCTCTATAAAAAATAATCAGTAGAGTGAAAAGACACAGAAAGGAAAAAAATTTTGCCAGCTATTCCTCAGACAGACTATTTAGAATATACAAATAACTAAAAAAATAAACTACATAAAACTAAAGACACAGTCAAGAAATGGGCAATAGAAATGAATAGACACTTCACAGAGGAAGAAATACAAATGGTCAACAAATACATGAAAAAATGTTAAACATCTCTGGCCATTAGAGAAATGAAAATTAAAATAACACTAAGATTCCATCTTATTCCAGAAAGAAATAAAGCAATAACAATGCTGGTATGGCAGTGGTGAAAAAGGAACCCTTTTTTACTGTTGAGGGGAATGCAAACTACTCCCTCCATTCAGTATGGAGATTTCTCAAAGAACAGAAATTAGAAATGACATATGACCCAGCTATCCCCTTTCTAGGTATCTTCTCCAAAGAGTTTAAGGCATCATACTACAGTGATACATACATATCAATATTTATAGTAGCACAATTCATGATAGCTAAATCCTAGAAGCAGCCTGTATACCTATCAATAGATGGCTAGATAAAGAAAATGTGGCATATATATAATGGAATACTACTCAGCTATAACGATAAAAATTTGAGGCATTCCTAGGAAAATGTATTCACCTGGAAAATATATTGCTTAATGAAATAAATGAAACACACAAGCTTAAATACTATATGGTATTTCTCATTTGAGTGAGGCAAAGTACAAACAAAGAAAATGATAAAGGATGAGTACAAAGGCACAAGAGGATGGGTCTCTCACAATGAGGAAGTGGTCCAAAGGAACAAGAGTGAGGGGTGAGGAGGAAGGGAAGGAGAAACATGAAGAATAAAGGTATGCCATGTATAGGAACCTAATAACCGCAATTAATGTAAACATTATATGCCATAGCATGAACTAAGACAAATAATATCAACAAGAATAAAAAATGGGATAGGGGAAATGGAGAAGGGTGGAGGGTGGAGGGAAGGGGAAAAGGATTTAAAATAAAAAAGCAATATGCTATAATATGTACGCATAACCATTCCCAAAGAAAACTTTTAACTACAAGAACTGTAAACATGTGTAAATGAAATTTTAAAAAATTTTTCAAAGAATAGGTTTAAAATAATAACCATATGGCAATTTTCTCAAGCTTGGTATTATTTTGAGCCAGCTAATTCCTTGTTGTGGAGGGCTGTCCTGTGTCCTGTAGAATGTGTAGCAGTCTCCCTAGTTTCTTCCAACTAGGTGTCAGTACAGCCTTTTCCCACATTTGCAACAACCAAAGACACTAGTAAATGCTACCTCTTCCCAATCATTTTGAGAAATACAGGCTTAGGAGATTTTCTAGTGAGTATTACTGAGCCAGGGATAGGTACATGGTTAACTTAGTCCAATTGAATCAAAAGACAGCCTTTGGCTGTGGGAGAGCTACTCTCTTAACTTTCTATGGACAAGAAAGAAAGTTGCCCGATTGCTGCCAACACCTGTCTTCTGCCCTCAGACTTTGGAAGTTTACAAGAAAAGGAAGGCAGAGCTGAAAGAATAAAAGAAAAAGTATAAATAAATGCTCATTCTTCAAATTTAGAAGAGAAAATCTATGGTAGGTCCTCATCGTAGTATGTCTAGAAGCAATGACACTCTGAGGCCTGCACTGTTTAATATAATAACTACTAGGTAAATGCAGCTATTGAGCATTTGAAATGTGGCTAATTCAAATCGATATGTTCTATGGATGTAAAATACACAATAGACTTTGAAGGCATAGTTCAAAATAAGAATGAAATGCAAATTACCAGTTTTTACATTGCTTATATGTTGTGTTTATATTTTAAGTATATTGGATTAAAGTTGTTGGAATTAATTTTACTTGCTTATTTTTATCATTTTAATGTGGTTCCTAGATAATTTAAAATACATCTGTAGCTCAAACCTGTGTTACACATTATATTTTTATGGGACAGAGCTGTTCTAGACTACCGGTTTTATTTTTACTTTTTTTTTTGTTTTACTATTTTTTTCAGACAGTCTCACTGTGTAATCCACAGTGGTCTTGAACACACTCTGTGGCCTAGGATCTCAGCAATTCTCCTGCCTCAGCCTCCCAACTTCTGGGGTTACAGGTGTGTGCCACCACACCCAGCTCACTATCTGGTTTTTGATTCAATATATTTTCTTATTGTTTAAACTGGCTTAAATTAGGTTTTGATTTTTTTCTATACAAGCATTCTACTTGATACAGAAATGGCTACATATTTTTAAACTCTTTCAATTTAAAAATAGATGATGATATAGAGTTTATATAAACTTGCTGTTTTAGACACATTTGCTATTTCCTCATGCCTATAGTTTTCTACTTTGAAGATACAAGCAGGAAGTCCCTCATCATCAGCAATGTTTTTAGCCCTTACAGAACTCAAAATTTTGCTAAAGAGAATTCTCATATATATACAATTAGCAGTAGCCTAATTGCCTCTAGTTAATAAGGTAAAGAAAATCTTTAGAAGATCTGTTACCATGCTGGGAAATTTATTGTTCTCCCCAAATCTTTGCTTTATCAGTATTATAGGTATTTCATAGACAAGTCACTGAAGGGTAATAATTCTTTTAACCAATTCAGAGTTTTTATGGATGTCTAATGAATTTGGAAGGCAATTTTTCAATAAATATTAAGACAATAGTAATGTGGCAAAGCCCTTAGTATTAGGGTCAATATAATCTCACAACTGTTTACAAAATGTATTGAAAGTAGATAACACATTTTAGGATTGAAGGAGGTAGACACCAGTTAATCCTTTTTTTTTTTTTCTCGGCACCAGGGATCGAACTCACAGCCTCACACCTACCTGCCAGACAGGTGCTTAAGCTGCTGAGCCAAACTCCCGGCCCTGGTTTTTTGAGGCAGGGTCGCACTATGTAGCTCATGCCAGCTTTGCGCTGAAGTTGTAGCCCAGGTCAGCCTTGAACTCACAACGCACCGCCTACCTCAGCCTCCCGGGTGCTGGGATTAAAGGCGTGTGCCACCACGCCCGGCTCTAGTTAATCCTTTTAATTATCTCTGACAGCATTCCATTTAAAGGTTTGCTAACTAAAATACATCATAAAACAGGTCAATCAGAATTTCACAGAATTTATTTCAAGCTACTTCCTATGACACAAATATTTGAATATCATAAAAATCATAAGGAACATGGAAAATAATATTTAGATCATTTTTATGTGTAAGCATGGCCTCATGTTTTAAATATGTAAAGTACCATGCAGAAGTTGGTATGTTAAACTATCATTTCTACAGAATAAGTACAATAAGGTATAACGAAGGGACAGCTGAAAAATTTATCGCTGAAAAAGAGGAAATAGCTTCTCCTGCAAATTTTACAAGAATCATGTCATGTTCTTCAACACATTATAAACAAAGACAGTGTAGTTACCTAGAAAGGCAAAATTTTTCCTTTAAAATTCACTTAAAAATCAACCTGTGGCAGGATAACTTCCTCTATGATGTAGCACCATAGCCTACTCAAACTGCATTCATATGCATTATTAGTAAACTTCTATTAGTAAACAAATATTGGCATTTATTTTAGTAAAGATGTATATTTTGTGGCTCTACCTCACTTTAAGGCGACATAGAATCTATTTTCTCACAAATTATAGGATTTAGACAATATTTATGGTTATGGTTTGTGTCTAGATAGTCCCCCAAAGCCTCATGCAGTCGAAGTTTTTTTGGAGCTTCATGATTCCAAAGTGTGTGTGTGATTGATGCATACTAAAATGCTGAGAATTTTTTTTTTTTGTCTTTTTGAGATAGAGTTTCACTATGCAGTTCAGGCTGATCTCCAACTAACTTTGTAGCACAGGCTGGCCTCAAACTTGCAGAGCTCCTCCTGCCTCAACTTTCCGAGTGCTGGGATTACAGGGGTGCATCAGCACTCCCGGCAGTAATGGGATTAAGGGTGCTTGGATTAAGGCTGGGTAACTGCTGGATCAGTTCACTGATTGGATTAGCATTGCCCTAATCACAGCAGACTGGCTATAAAAGATAGCTATTTGCCATCTCTGCTGCCACGAATGGTTGCCTCTTTGCCATATGCCACCCTGCTTTGGAGACAGCCAACTGCGAACTAAAACTTCTAAAAACGGTGAGCCAATATAAACCTTTCCTTCTTTAACTTTGAGTGGTGGTTATTTTGTCTCGCAGTGAGAAAGTAATCAAGTGGTGTTTATCTCTTACATTCTGTTACAGGCACTGGCATCCAACGAACAAGGAAGAAAAGCTTCCTACTATTGAGCTTTTACTCTTATATAAGGAAGGCAATTAACAAGCACACAAAGAAAGAAAGTGAATTTTGAAAATGCTATTCATGTTTTAAGCAGGTTTCTTAAATAAAGAACAGCTGTTAATATTTTAAAGAATAGAAACTGTGTTAAATGGCCTTGATGCTCTACTAAACAGATCGTATTAAAAAATAAATGAAATGAGTAGAAGTGTAAACTTACATAGTTACACCAAAGTACTATTAATACATGTTGATGAGTGCCTGACATGGCAACCAGAAAACAGCAAAATAGTAAAAGGAGAAGTGAAAAAATTCCAAAGTAATTTTATAAATTACTGGCACATGGGGAGCAGGACCGAATACTTCAATTGTATACTATGTTTTAACCAGACCACGTGTCCATCAGACAATTGTGTCAATAAACCCGTGCGACCAGAACATTTGTTTCTGCTTACATTTGTACCTAGGTCAAGCACTTTAATAAGAATCACTTCTGGTCCAAAATAAAAACAAACCTAGAAGTTTGGTTCCCCTGCGGGCATTTTCACAATTAATAACATAGGAGGCAGCATGTTCAGATACTTTAAAATCCAATCTGTGGTTAGTTATAAAATCTTGTAGCAGCACACGATTGGATACACTCTACAGAACATCTGAAATATTTCCAGAAGCAAAAACACTTTCTGAGAGGCCGCCCTTATCTAATTACCCGGAAGCCTAGAAACTACTTGCCCCCACAGCGACTCTGTATTGTCCTAGCTTAGCGAGAGGGGAAATCTACGGGTTTTTTTTTTTTTTTTCTTTTTTGGTTTTTCGGGACAGGGTTTCGCTATGCAGTTCAGGCTGGCCTTGAACTCACACTGTAGTCCAGGCTGGCCTTGAACTCAGCGATTTTCCTGCTTCAACCTCTGGCGTGGGTCATCACGCCCGGCCCCCTACAGCTTTCTTGAAACCTTCATTTCTTTGAAAACGAAAGGCTCTAGAAACTACCATTTTCTTTCAGTAAAGGCAGGTTCTCGCGAAAATAGGAGACAAGCCCGCGCAGCGTAATTGCGTAAGCACTCCCCGGCGCGCGGGTACTGCGAGTACTTCCGCCTGGGCCGCGCTGTCACTCACAGCCGTGTGCCAGCTCCGCCCCGCGCCGTGACGTAGAGCTTGCTTTTTTATGGGAGTCCACCTCTCCTGAGCGCTGCGGCTAGAGCTGCTTCGCCTCGTGACGGTGCTGCTCTGTGCATCGGGTCTCGGCAAGATTCGCACTGCTTGTCCTGGGTCCCTTCCTTGGTAATCAGTAACGGATCACTTTGTCAAGCAGCAGGACGAACAAAGAAATCTAAAAAGAGACGCTTGGCTCCCGGCCGCTCCGGCCGGCGCCGGACCGCTCCGGACTGCTCCCGGTCGCTCCGCTGCCCCGGACCGCTCCGCTGCTCCCGGTCGCTCCGCTGCCCCGGACGGCCCCGCTGCCCCGGACCGCTCCGCTGCTCCCGGTCGCTCCGCTGCCCCGGACCGCTCCGCTGCTCCCGGTCGCTTTGCTCCGACTGGTTTCCTTTTCTGCTTCGCTGCGGGGTTGAGAGGCTGAATTTGTAATCGTCAGTGGATTGTAAGTACCCAAAGTAGCAGGAGCTCACTGTGCCCCGCTGTTTTATTGTCTGTGTTTGGGGAAGTTTTCGGATTAGAATTGTTTGCTGGACCTTGCTATCTCTGCTGAATCTAACTTTCTGCTGAAAATCACTCCGCAGGAGCCGCCATTTGCTTCCTACTGGCTCGCTGGTTCAGTCTGCGTGGTCCGGCAGCGGCACCTAGAGGCTGGAAGTTGGCATTGCACCGAATAACCTGGTGAACTTTGTGAATTAACCAGTGTGTTAATAAGGACTGCTGTTCCTTCATAGCATACAGTATTTACGGGAAAGACGTGTAACTCAGTTGTGGTGGTGCTTGATAAAAAATTAAGACAGGATAGACCTTTAGCTGTCTGGTGTTCTGCTTACAACGCTTAGTAATTAGAGATTAGAATTTATAACAACACTGGACTTTTAACTACTTTGTTGTAGTAGCTGGAACTTTGTAGTGCAACAAGTGCTTTTTGGAAACGTGAGTCACCAAGTAAAGATGAGTAAGAGCAAAGATGATGCTCCTCATGAACTGGAGAGCCAGTTTATCTTACGCCTACCTCCAGAATATGCTTCTACTGTGAGGAGGGCAGTACAGTCTGGCCATGTCAACCTGAAGGACAGACTGACAATTGAGTTACACCCAGATGGGCGTCATGGAATTGTCAGAGTGGACCGGGTCCCACTGGCTGCAAAATTGGTAGATCTGCCATGTGTCATGGAAAGCTTAAAAACCATAGATAAAAAGACCTTTTACAAGACAGCCGATATTTGTCAGATGCTTGTAACCACAGTTGATGGTGATCTCTACCCTCCTGTGGAGGAACCAGTTGCCGCTGCTGATCCCAAAGCAAGCAAGAAAAAAGATAAAGACAAAGAGAAAAAGTTTGTCTGGAACCATGGAATTACTCTGCCTTTAAAAAATGTGAGAAAGAGAAGGTTCAGGAAGACAGCAAAGAAGAAGTATATTGAGTCTCCAGATGTGGAAAAAGAAGTTAAGCGCTTGCTGAGTACAGATGCCGAAGCTGTCAGTACTCGTTGGGAGATTATTGCTGAAGATGAAACAAAAGAGACGGAAAATCAAGGCCTTGATATCTCGTCTCCAGGCATGTCTGGCCACAGGCAGGGCCATGACTCATTAGAACATGATGAGCTTCGAGAGATATTCAATGACCTCAGCAGCAGCAGTGAAGATGAAGATGAGACACAGCATCAAGATGAAGAAGATATAAACATTATTGATACTGAGGAAGATCTAGAGAGACAGCTACAGGACAAGCTGAATGAATCAGATGAACAGCACCAGGAAAATGAAGGAACCAACCAACTGGTTATGGGAATTCAGAAACAGATTGATAACATGAAAGGCAAGCTCCAAGAGACCCAGGACCGGGCAAAGCGACAGGAGGATCTCATCATGAAAGTGGAGAACCTGGCTCTCAAGAACAGATTTCAAGCTGTGCTGGATGAACTCAAACAGAAGGAAGACCGAGAAAAGGAGCAACTTAGCTCTTTGCAAGAAGAGCTAGAATCACTTCTAGAAAAGTGAGGATATTGATACTTTCAGTTGGCAGGCTGGTCTATCCTGTCTTATTTTTCAGCATTAGAAAAATTTTGGTTATATCACTTAGACTGGATAGTAAGACCTTGTATTTCCTTTTTCCTCTAATCTTAGAAGTTGTTAAAGTATTTTAGTTCTTTTTTTAAGAATCTTGCTGTGCATTTTCTGCATGCTCACTGTTTAGAACGTAGGATTGTATAAGCAGAAAAGATTGTTACAGGAAGGTTGTAACATGTGAAATGAACAGTTCAGACTTACAGCTTTACTGGAGGACTTTGCTATTGCTGCCTTGTTTTACCCTTGGAAAGTAAGAATACATTAGACTAGTTAAGTTAATTTTCATGTTTTCTCATGTAATAGCTATTTTCTTAGCTACTTAAAGCAATTTTGTATATGTAGAGATGCAAATCGTGAAGTTATTTCTAACAATAAAAGCCACTACTGTTGAACTTTTAATGAATCTTTTTTTTTAATGTATCATTCTTTAATAGGTACTGGGAGTTGAGGTGGGTTCTGGGTAGTTTAATGACTGGAAAATGTGACCCTAGTTAGCAAGTGATGAAGGAGTTCTGTTGGGTTTTCAGAAAAAGGAACACTGCAGGGGCAAAGAAATTGGGAAATGTCATTATGCATTATATATAGTTCAATCCACCTGTTCCATTTGGAAGAACATTAGGTATAGAGCTTTCCTAAACTACCCTAATTTTTGTAGATCAAGGTATGTTTGTTTATTTCTAAAAAGGAATAAGCTTTTGTCCAAAAAATTGTGGAAAGAAATGGCTGCCAAATACAATCCGATTAACCATGCCATTAATTTGGATTAAAATATTTCTAATTTCAGTTTAATTCCTTTAGTTATGTATAACATTCTGACAGTTAAGGCGTTTTTACCTGACAGTTCATAAAAATTACCCATAAATGAAGACAATATCATGGTTTGATGCTTTAGATTTTATTGAACTTTCCATTCTTTGAAGATAATATCTCATATATGAAAGCTAGCTTTGAAAAAGTGGGTGATAGAACAGCTACAATTCATTTCTGACAAATTGGCATATAAAAAATGGTTTGAAAATGCCCACGTGAAGTAAATAAAGCTTATTTTAATTTTGTATCTGACAGAAAACAGTAAGTGAAGTGTCTTTAAGAATCATGCAATGAAAAAAAATCATACAATTATGCCAGTATTTGAAAATTTCACAAGGATAATGTTTTTTTCATGTGTCTTTCACTAAAATATTTTCACAATAGTGCGACCCTGCCTCAAAAAAAAAATAAAAATAAAAATAAAAAAATAAAATAAAATATTTTCACAATTTGAAGACTTCAGGAGTTTTAAGCAAAGTTTCCCTAAATATATAGGCTCTGGAGTTTTTCTTGTATTTTGAAAATAAAATTGGTGGGTGACGTTTTGTTTTTAGTACATCTTGGTATTTTTCTACATTTACAAAAGGCACTCTGGAGTTGCCACCACAGTTGGCTTCACAGTGGATCATTTGTCGAATAATATCAGTGATGGTTCAGTTCCATCCATAGTAGAAAGTAAATATGTTGAGTAGCCTACTGAACTCATTACCACTTTTGGTTAAGTTATCTATGCTGATTCTCATCCATATTTCTAGGCCTGCTGTCATCTAAGCTGCAGACACAGTATGTTCAGCTGTGTTCTGGAGAACATACACTTACAAGTACCCCTTAGGCATTGCAGCTCTTTATGTTCAAAATGAAATGCATCTTCCCTTCCCTGAAAATTTGCCCTTTCTCCTGTGTGTCAGTGAAAAATAAAAGCTGCTACCATGCAGCCCAGGTGTAGGAGCATTTTTTTTTTTTTTTTTTTTTTTTTTTTTGGTACTGGGGATTGAACTCACAACCCCATGCCCATCAGGCAGGCGCATAAGCCACTGAGCCAAACTCCCAGCCCTAGTTTTTTGAGGCAGGGTTGTACTATGTAGTTCAGGCTGGCCTTGCTCACAGCTTCCCTCACATAGCCCAAGCTGGCCTCAAACTCACAGTGCTCCGCCTACCTTATCCTCCCAAGTGATTGGATTAAAGGCGAGTGCTGGGATTAAAGGCGGGTGCCATCACGCCCAACTGTAGAAGCATATTTGAACCATACCTTTTTTTTTTTTTTGAAGCCATTGTCTTGCTATGTAGTTCATAGTGATCTTCCTCCCTCAGGCATGAACCTTAGCTTTGACTTCTTTTTCTCACTGTGGATTCTAGTCTTTTTTTTTTTTTTTTTTTTTTTTTTTTTTTTTTTTTTTTTTTTTTTTTTTTTTTTGTCTTTTTTTGTCTTTGAGACAGGGTCTTGCTATGCAATTGGGGCTGGCCTTGAACTCACTTTGTAGCTCAGGCTGGTCTTGAACTTGCAACAATCCTCCTGAGTGCTGGGATTACAGGTGTGCACCACCATGCCCGGCTATTGGATTCTACTTTTACTTATTTGTTTATTTATTTTTATTGTGGCACTGGGGATCGAACTTATAGCCTCGTGCCTGCCAGACAGGTGCTTAAGCCACTGAGCCAAACTACCGGCCCTTGGATTCTACCTTTAAAAAGACATATTTCATCCTACTGCCATTTTACTTCTTGCTTAGCAAATGACAGTAGCTTCCTAAGTGGTCTCTGATGGAGGCTTTAGTTTTCTGGAACATGAGGAAAGAGTTAGACACTGTACCACCCAGGAAAAAAGAGATTATCCAAAACAGGGAGGGAACTGGTTAGGACATTTTCTAGGGTTCCTGCAATAAGCTGGCTCTCATGAAGTGTGCTGAGTGGTCTGTTGTGAAGGAGAACACCAGAAAGCCTGGCTCCCTCATCTCGCCCAAATAAACTGGCATGAGAACATGTGCCTTACCCTGGGTCCAGATGTACATTCAGATGATCCCATTCTGTAACCTTGGGGTGAACTGTATTCTACCTTATGAGGCGATGTCCTGAGACACTGCTGTTCTGAAGCTCTTGGTTGTTATTCATAAAAAAAAAAAAAAAAAAAAAAGAAAAGAAAAACCATCTCAGATGCACACAAAGTCTTAGAATGCTCAGCAGAGTTACTCTACTGCAGGGTCTTATAACACAACTCAGCCCTTGCAGAAGAATTTTGAAATTTCCCTAACATTGCTGCTACCATTTATTTCTCTGCTAAGACTTGTATCTAGACTCTCATTTAATGGTTAATGTAGCACATTTGTTTTTAAAAATCCTGGTTTTCCCTTTGCTTAGGATGTGAGTAATATCTTCATAGTTTTTCCTTGCACAACAGCCAAAAGGGGAAAGTCAGATGTATCCTTTCTCCTTGACAAATGAACAGCTAAATTCATAGCACAAATTCAGTTATTGTTACTATTTAAAGACAAAAATGAAAACTAAACAATTAGAGTCAAGTATTGATTTGTAATTAGAGGCTAGCTGGCTGTGTGAATGAACTATAGCCCAAAAGGATCCAGTGCAGAGAGAAAGGATAGGTTCTTATATAACCCAAGCCTATAAAATACCAATAGAGCTCTTAACCCAAGTAATGGTTGGTATATTGTGTCAATCTGAGAAGTTTAAGTGACTCAGCAGGGAGCCAGCACCCTCACTTTGTTAACATCTTCATCCTGTGCAAGAGGAGGGCAGGCAGATGGTGTGAGTGCTGTATTGGGGTGGTAGCCTACTTAAAATATAAGGGAGGAAAAGAGGATTGCTCTTCCCACTTCTACTCTTGGTGTTTTTGCTGTCTTTTGCCACTTTGAACCATTGCCCCTCAGCCATGCCACCCTGTCTTGCAGCCAGCTGATTACAGACTGAAACCTCCACAAACTGACCTAAGTAAACCTTTGCTTCCTTAATTTTGGGTGTCAGGTATTTTGTCCCTGCAACCAGAGAAAAATGACCAAGACAACCCATTAATTTACATGGAAGTTAAAAGATGTAAAATATCTTTTAAAAACACTGAAATTAACACCTTTATAGTAACTGACTTTTAATTTTATGGTTTAGGCTGTCTCCATAATGAAGTGGCAATGCAGAATATCTGACATGTCACTGGACTCACAATGTCTTGGACTTTTTTATATTTGTTACTGATATTTTAATGGGCTTCTTCTGTTTTAAGGCATACCCCTAATGGCATGAACTGTTTCTAAATCACTGGATAAATACATAATTGTTCATTTCATTTGGCATTCAACTTATTTTTAGACTTTCAGGAGGTCTAAAAGGACTTTAGCTTCAGGAAGCTTTAAAGGAAGATTTTTAATTTATACCAGATTTTTATTTAATAATATATAATTTACAGAAAATATATTAAATAATTTCTACTATTTAGTATTCACTGTAGTGATACAGAACCTTGAATGTAGTTAGTCCTCAGTAACTACTTAAATGTTATGCATGTTTTTCATAGTTTAAATGCGTGTTCAGCCAAAAATGAGATGACCTGTTTTAATCTTTAAAATATAAGTGTATATTTTTCTTACACAATACAAAAATTTTGAATTTGGCTGCTAGGAAAGTGTTAACTCCAAGTCTAACTCCCAATAATGTGGTTTCTCAGAAATACCTAAACAAATATAATACAAATGCAGTTGATTATTGTCTTGCATTTCTTTGTAGATCTGGTGTGCGTTTCAAAAAATAATGCTCCAGAGATAATTAATGGACATTAAACACTAAACGTTCATTTAGATAACTTGATAGGCCTTCCACAATAACATTAAAATATGCTTTCCTCCTTTTGCCCTTTTGTTTTTTTTTTTAAACACAGAAAGAATCCCTTGAATATGACAGCAAGGATTTAAATATCTTAAAACTTCCTAGTTTAAAATGGCAGATTACACTTACACATCTCTTGCTAAAATAACCAAGAGGGGTTTTAAAAGATGCTAATCCCAAAGACAAAGATAATAGGAGATAACACCTAATGAAAGATATCAGCCCCTTTCCAGTCAGCCAAAGTACAATAGATGGAGAAATGATAAAGGCATTCAGAAAGTTATATGCTGAATGTCTGCAAGGGGTTATACTGGAGAGACAAGTCCACTTGGTATAGAATCTGTGACAGACAACTCACAGTTTTGCAGGGAGACTTCAGCAGAGGTGGAAAGGTGTGGGTTAGACACATGAGATTCATTAAAATGGGCTCAAGCGTTGTACATTCAGGATCCCTATCCTACCTATCCTATGAAGCCAGATAATTCTCCACCCTACGGAGGAGGCAAGGTTTATTTTTTGGATAAATTGACCTAAGAAAAGGCCAACTTATATGACAGTCTATGTATTTACTGCAGGAGTGACACCTCTCCTCCCTGGTTCTCACTAAATCAGTGCTTAAACATATAACCTTTCCACTCCACCCCGTACATACGTACATACGGTATAGAGAGTTCAGCTTGGAAGATTCTCTTTGAAGAAACATGGTCCTAGAGAAAGTTTCAAATTTCTGTCTCCTCCCTCCCCGCTCAACCTTCCTCTTCCCTTCCTTCTCTCTCCCCCTTTTCCCTCCCCTGTCCCCCTTTACCCTCCCCTGTCCCCCTTTTCCCTCCCCTCACCTTCTCCACTTTCCTCCCTTTTCTCTTCTCTCCCCGCTTTCTCTCTTTCTCCCTTTTTCTCGCGTTGGGCATGGAACCCAGAGCTTCATGCAAATTAAGCACATGCTCTACCCTTGAGCTACACTCCTAATACACCCCACCTCGGTTGAATGGCGAGACTTTGAGTCTGGCCATAGTTTCAAGAATTTTTTGATCTTTTTTGTTTTTTGGCTAGTTTTACTGGTACATGTTTGCAGTAAACAGTCATTACATTTATCACTGGGAGTTGGTGCATGTGCATAACAGATTTTAATTCTTCTTACTTCCCCTTCTCCTGGCCCGCGAACTGCTTTCAATGGCAGTACTACAGTTCCTCAGAGTGTTCATTTCTGCTTCCTGCTGGGGTGCGCGGGTGGGCTGCTGCTGGCTGCTGGGGCCCCTTCCGAGCACCTGTGAACCCCGCGAGCCCCGGGCCGGGGGTTACTCTCGAGCGCAGAAGGCGACGGTGGCCGGGCCGGGCTTCCGCGGCCTCCCCTGGCGGGGTGGGAGTGGGGGCTGCCCAAGCCTTCGGCGCGGCGGGTGTGAACCACAGGTCCTGTTCCCCCACCCCAGACGAGAGAGGCGGGAGGCAACATGAAGCCCAGCCCCTCCATCCAAGCCGCCATCGACCTCGCAGCGGGGGCCGCGGGGGGCACCGCGTGTGTTCTGACTGGGCAGCCCTTCGATACAATGAAAGTGAAGATGCAGACATTCCCCAGCCTGTACCGGAGCCTCACCGACTGCTTCCTGAAGACCTACAGCCAAGTGGGCTTCCGCGGCTTCTACAAGGGAACGGGCCCGGCGCTAATGGCCTACGTTAGCCAGAGCTCTGTCCTATTTATGTGCTACGGCTTCTGCCAGCAGTTTGTCAGGAAAATGGCTGGACTGGACACGCAGACAGAGCTGAGTGATCTGCAGACTGCGGCTGCAGGGTCCCTCGCCTCCGGGTTTGCTGCCCTGGCCCTCTGCCCCACTGAGCTTGTCAAGTGCCGGCTGCAGACCATGCATGAAATGGAGATGTCGGGGAAGATAGCAAAAAGCCATAACTCAATCTGGTGTGTCGTGAAGAATATCCTTAGAAAGGATGGCCCCTTGGGCTTCTACCATGGACTCTCAACCACTCTAATTCAGGAGATACCAGGCTATTTCTTTTTCTTCGGTGGCTATGAGCTGAGCCGAACGTTTTTTGCATCTGGAAGATCAAAGGATGAACTAGGCCCTGTTCCTTTGATGTTAAGTGGTGGAGTTGCTGGAATCTGCCTCTGGTTTGTCATATTCCCAGTGGATTGTATTAAATCTAGAATTCAGGTTCTTTCCATGCATGGAAAACAGGCAGGATTTATTGGAACTCTCTTAAGTATTGTGAGAAATGAAGGAATACTAGCCTTATATTCTGGACTGAAAGCTACCCTTATTAGAGCGATCCCTTCCAATGCTGCATTGTTTTTGGCCTATGAATACAGCAGGAAGATGATGATGAACAAGTTGGAAGCATATTGAAACATCGGTGAACCTGGATACAATACCTGAGTTTGAGAACTAAGTTGTTCTAAGGGTTTATAGAGTACAAGACCAACATAAAATTATTTTTAAGTGTGTGGGAACTTTAGTTTGATCTTCTTTTATTCTAAACCTCAAACTGTATGGAAGGATCTCTATTTTGTGTCACTTAATTTATCTTTATATTCATATTGCAGTAGAAATGTTGTTGCTCTTGCACTTGGTGGGATATATAGGTTGAGCTCTGTGGCTCTATGTTCCTAATCTGAAAGGTTAAATATAGTTATTTCAGGCCTTTTTTATAAGTCTGTATGTGTACATCCAGTTTTGATGGTTAGATGTTATAAATGAAATGCAATTTGGCTTCCTATTTAGTCACAAGTATCACCCCAAAGCCCAGAGTTGATCATGTTTCATGAAGACAGGTATAAATGCCTAACCCTCAAGATGTAGGGTCTCTTTTAAAACCTGCTTAACATGTTCACCACACTAGGCTACTTTTTTTTTTTTAAAGTCTTTATGTAGTGCTTGAGAACCAAAACATCCATGTAGATTTTTGAGGGGAATGTAGCTATGTAGTGGCGAGCGTTCCACATTCTTGAGTAAAGTTTCATGGTAAGCATCTTGAATTTCTCACTCTGTATTTTTAGAATAGTGCCATTCATTTTCAAAGTGAGATTATATTCTGCACTGTGATAATATTGGTAGGTGTGGCCTGGAGTATTAGGGATTTGGTGAGGAGCATGGCCTTCACCTTTCCTTCTTTTTCACAGAGCCAGGTTTTAGATTGAGGAAAGAGCTAGTTTGTGTTACTATGCTTTAATGAAGATTCATGTGGATGAAAACAGTTCTTAGCTTCTGGTCTCTGGGTCTAGGCTTCAGTAGAATTTCAGAGTGTCCCATAGCTTATTTAGGGGCTACTGATTCACTTTGGATTACTCACTCTTCCCTGAGCTTCTGGCAATGAGATATTCTTCCAAAGAACAGGAAGTGCCAAAGCTAAAAGAAGTTTTGTCCCATTTTGGTGACAGAATGACAGTACTCTTAGATGATGTCGTCTCCTCAGGCAGAGAATTTAGTGCTTTCATTCTAGTGAGTAATGTCAGGAGTAACCCTGAAGTTTATATTGGGGTCCATAACTCTTTGCCATGCTTTCAGTGTTAGAGCCTTGTAAATTTGGTTCTGGTGGTCACTGAATTTTAATGATATGGAATGTGACTATAAAAAACATAGAAACATAAGAAAAAGCAATTTTATTAACTACACTATATGTATACATGTGCACTGACAAAACCTTACAAAACAACTGGCCCACACCAAAACAAAATGCAACTCCCCAAATCAAACTTCAACTGATTGTCACAAAATGGATTTGAGCAGCTGTTCTTTGGCGTTATGGTATAAGAGAATTATTATTTCCACTACTAAAGGAAGCTTCATCATTCTGTGGTTGGAGACAGAGTCTCTTAATATCAAGTGTTCTTAAGCACATGTAAAACTAAAAGGAAATGGGTTATTAGTCTTAATAGTCCTTCCAAATGTATGTATCGTTTCAGCAGAATGTAAATTCTGTATGAAGTTTCCAGTTTCTTTAAGCTTTTTGTTATCTGTGAAGTTTCTGTGGTAACTATAGCCATTGTTCCAGAAGTAAGAGGATCAGAGCAATGAGATGCTGGCAAATAAGAGACACTGGGGATATTTGGGAGTGAGTTGCTTGGTGTCATTCCTGATGTGACTGGTCTTTCATTTATTTTCCTTTACTTGAAAACCACCTTTATACTTTACTCTTAAATTATTTATGCATTCAAATTATCTATTCCATACTTAAATAGGCAATAGCTACTGAGTGGCAGTTTGCCTGAGCAGGCTTGAATTAAAGAAGCATAGAAAATACAACTGACTTTTAGCAGGAAGTGAACTATTTCAGCCTACAGTCCTCTTGTGTAGCACTCATGAGTTAGTCTAAGTTAGCTCTGTTGTCAGCAGTTTTTCTTTCCATATGTCGTGCATTAAAAGTTTAAGTAAATGCCTTCAGTAGAAATAGTACAAGGCAAGTGTAAGTGGGAGTGAGGAGTGGAAATGTAAGGAAAATATTTTTCCCATTTTATTTGCTTACTTTATGGCTTCATATCTGGTTACACTTTGTATCATTTCAGATCTGTTCTCCAAGTAACAATATAGTAACTTGAAATATGTTTAAAGAAATTTGAATGTTTCATCATTAAATTATTTATCTTACATTAAAATATTTAGCTTGCACCACTTACAGTGTACTATATTGAGTTCTGGATATTCAGACACTAATAATATTTACACTTGAGGTCCTCATGGTCTAGATGTTTGTTATACAGTTAGGAGAGTGATATTCCAGAATAAATTTAGGAGAAAAAATCTCTCTCTCTCTAATCAGTCTATGATGGAATCTCTGAATTTAAGGAAATAGCTCTTTACCTTGTGTTCTTGTTTTTACACTGTCATTTTTTCTGGTATTCTTTCAATTAATGCCATGATACTTGTTTCTAGGATTGAAATTGGGAAAATCAGTTTTCCTGATGCCTAGCCTTATTTTAAATTTTACTTCAATTCCATAGTGCATTTTGTTTGTTTGTTTTGGGTTTTTGAGTCAGAGTCTCACTGTGTGTTCAGGTTGGCCTTGAACTCAAGTCAATCTTCTTGCCTCAACTTCCGAAGTGCTGGAATTACAGGCATGTGCCACCATTCCTGGCTCACATTGAATAATTTACTCCTCAGTAAAACGATCTTTGCTGTTGTTTGCTATCCTTTTGGTCTACTGTCAGAGCTGTGTGGTTTGCTCTTGCAATGCTATAGTGATATTGTACCCAGATGTTCACTCTGTCCTAGCTTTTACTAGATACCACGTTTTAGTAGTTAAGTATCTCAGAAGGTTCTTGTATGGCAGTGGAGTATGAAGCTTGCTCATTTTCTTCTTGATCTCAAGGCTGAACTTGGAGGGGAAAAGTAAGTTATTTTGTTTTGGCCTTGCTCTCTAAAGAGGGGAGATAATTACTTCCAGAAAGATATTGTGTACATAATATAGTCACTGGAGATTTCTGATGAAGGCCATAAAATGTCCCTCTGTCCAAGACCTGCATTTTTTAATGTGAGCAACTCCTGACTTTGAAATCTGTTTTTAAAGTCTTTAATTTGCCAGTGTCTGTCCAATATCTCCAGATTCATGTGGAATTGCCTAAGATTATTCTCCAAGAGCTTTTCTAGGAAGTAAATTATGTCAATGTTGGAACTATTGCCAGGCTTATGGTTTGCCTTATGAGGTCTACTGTCCATGGTGTGTACAGCTCCCTCCCAATGACAGCAAATTTATTTAGGTTCCTTGTTTAGTGAGGTGAGTTACAGTATTTCTGTTTCCTGACCTCTTCAGTGTTGATGATGTTCATCAGTACTGATGCTTCTGTTCAATGCACAAGTCTTGATGACTTTTTCAAAACCACTTCAGAACATTTGGTGTTACCAGCTTTTAGTTTTCATGCTATGATGAAAAATTTCACAAATGGGTAAGCAGTTTTGTAGAAAATCAGCATCTCTTGAAATCCTACACATTCTCCATATGAAAATAATGTCCTCAGAAAAGTTATTATTTTTGCTACTAGAAATCCAGAGAGTTGTGTATATAGTATTTCTGCTATAACTTAGGGAAGTTTCACTGGCTCCTTCTTAACAACCTGGACTCTAAGCAGATATTAACTAAAGCATATCTCCACACATCATCACTTATTGATTACTGGAAGGAAATGCACCTATCTGCCTTTGGACAAATGGTGAATTCCTTTTGACAGTGTTGGTGGTTCTTGATCTAGCTTCTTGGTGATGTTGCCAGGAAAAAGCATTACCCATCTCCTTGGCACTGGTTATATAAGATCTTCTCAGACTCAGGTACTCATTTAGTCACCAAGAAGCAGCTTGACCAAGTTAGTGTTCTGAACCTGGAGCTGGCTGCATACCACCATTCTCTTCTGGTAAGTGCTTTATGGGATTTTAGCACACACTCTTCTTTACTCTGTGCTTTACTGCTGTGCTTTCCTCCCTTCTTTGCTTTGCCATCTTGAGTTAAAGTTGATCTGGGTCAATAATTTCTTGTTCTATACACAAACATTGTTCCTTAGGATTGATTCTCTTCAAGCTCCAGAACTACGCAGGAAAGTTCTGAGATTCTAGACTCTTACGGTAAGACAAGGTCTAAATGAAGCTAAACATTTTGGCAAAATACTTCCTCGGTTATTCTATGTGCTGTCTAACACATATACCTTTTTAAAAAATCTTGCTGTAGCTCAGGTTTATAGAAGTGGGTTATGACTGACTCTCATCATTAGTCCATGTATGACCCACCTTATTTACTTATACAATAGCATCTCTCTTGTATCTGTGATTGTATCATGATTTATGTAGTTAACTCTCTTTCTCCGTTTTCTGTAAGAGACCCAATCTCACTGAGTTGCCCAGGCTGGCCCTGAACTCCTGGGATCAAATTATCTTCTTGTTTTAGCCTGCCCCAATAGCTGGAGCTACAGATGTATACCACCGTGTCTATCTTATTCATGTAGTTTTAATTTTTGCATTTTAAAGAGATAAAAATAAACAAAAATAAAAACAATAATACAGAGTTTCAAAACAGGATAATAAGAAATTGACAATGGTTAATATATTGCATATTGTTGTCTTCAAAGTAGTTGCTCATATTACAAGATTTAGGTGTGCAAAATTAATCAAACCAAAAGAGAAAAGAAGAAAGGAAAAAAATGTATCTATATACACACAAGATAGCTAACATAATTGTACTATTGATCCTATTAGTTCAGGGAAAGAAACTGTGATTGCTTATATTTGATCTGTTTTGCATGCCTGTATCTTATAATCTGAGCAACTATTTTGAAGATAACAATATGCAATATAGTGACTATTGTTAATTTCCTATCAGCTTATTTCAAAATCCAATATCATCTCTACTATTTTGTTTTGTTTATATTTTGTTTTCTTTTAATCTCTTTAAAATAAAAAATCAACCAATATAAGCACTGACTGATCCCTTCAATGAACTAAAAGAAATTAATAACATAATTATATTCATGTAGTTTTTAAAAAATTTTACAGAAATGGTAAAATACCTATGTAATAGTTTTACTTTGGCACTCATTTTTTCCAACTTAGTATTTTGTTAAAAAGTCCAATAATCTTGTGGTGTTACTGTAGCTCATTTATTTCAATGGCTATAAGATATTCTATCTTGTGAATGGAATGCCATAGATAATTCATTCAGTTGATGGGCATTTGGGTTATTTTCTGATTTTTCTTGTGTATGCTGTCACTATATTTACATCTATCTATCTATTTATCTATCTATCATCTATCTTCTGATATAACTGTGTAAAAGCTTCTCTTGGAGATATGTATAACTAAGAATAGAAATTCTGGACTCAGTATTTATCTGGGAGTAAAGTTAATCCAAATTTAATAGACAATACTCAACAATTTTCCAAAGCATTTACACTGTTATCATCTCATTTACTTTAATCTCTTGGAACCTTATCCTTTCCAACATTTGGTATTGTCAGGTTTTTAGTTTTTTTCCCAAACAACTGTGTACTTGATCTTGATTTTGATCTGTATTATTCTGATTAAGCAGAAATTTTGGACATCTTATCCTATGTTTATTGGTTATATGCATTTTTTCAGTAAAGCATCTATTCATGTCTTTTATTATTTTTCTATCATTATTTTTGTTTGTATTTCAGTGCTGGGGACTAAACTCAAGACCTCGTGTATGCTAGGTAAGCACTCTGACACTAAGCTGTATCTCCAGGCCTATATATTCTTGATAATAGTTCTTGTCAGTGTGTGGATTATATTTTTTCTGAAATATACCTTATATTTTCAAATCTTTAAATGTCTTTTGCCAAATCAGTGTCTTTGACTTCAATATGGATGCATTTGGCCATCTTTTATTTTGTCTGTGTTTTTTTGAGGAATCTATTTCTGACCAAGAAGCAAGCCTTCCCTGCAAACTGGTGCCATGCAAGGGCCACTGGGAAAACAGCCAGAAGCCAGGCTTTTCACATGAGTCAGCGCCATTTGTGGACTGCAGGGGAAGAGAACAAGAAGTCACCAAGAACAAGCCCTCCCTGCGAATTGGCACTATGCACAAACTGCTGAGGGGAAAGCCAGATGCCAACCCTTTCTTGCATGTGGGCTGGGAAACTTACCTGCTGTAAGTGATCAGCTGATCTGGAGAAACACAGCCTGTGATGATAGCTATTGAGGTAAGATACAATTTAATGCTTGCAGTGTTTAGAGTTTCACTAACCTTGCAGGTCTAAAGCCAGTAGTCTGATAATCTATTCAGAGGATAACAATACACAATGTAGCAACTATGGAGGATCTCCTTCTGAAGGTGCTAGCCATTGTTAATTCCCTAGCATCTTGTTTTTAAGTCCTGTATCATTTTCTTTGTTTTGTTGGGTTGGGTTTTATTCTGTTTTGTTTTGTTTGGTTTTATTATATCTGATGGCATGGGCAGCTATTTCAATGATAACAAGATACATTATGGTAGCCATTTTGGATTTACTCTTATCTTGTTTTGAAGTTCTTTATTGCATTCATTGTTTTGTTTTTATTGGTTCTATTTTGTTCTGTTTTGTTTGATTTTTACTATGTCTGAAGGTATCTGCAGCTATTTTGAAGACAACAAGAGACATTCTGGTAACCACTGTTGATTTCCTATTGTTTTGAAGTCCTGTGTCACTTACACTGGTTTGTTTTGATTGATTTTATTCTGTTTTATTTTGCTTGGTTTTGTTTTCTTTAAAATAAAAAAATGAAGGAATCTATTTCCACCTGAGGTCTAAAATATTTTTGTTCTTCATACTAACAGCTTTAAAATCTTCCTTCCTTTCTCTTTCCTTCTTTCCTTCCTTCCTTCCTTCTTCCCTCCCTCCCTTCCTTCCTTCGCTTTCTTTCTTTTTTTTTTTTGACATTCAAATCTAAGCTCTAAACCAGGTATGGTAGTGCATACCTAAAATCTCAGACTGCAGGAAACTGAGGCAGGAAGATTGCAACTTTGAACCCATTCTGGGCAAGTTAGCTACTTAAGAAGACTGTAAAAAAGATTGGGAATATAGATCAGTGTGAAGGTGATGGATTCAATCCTGAGTAACAACAATACAAAAAAATTGAGACTCAGGTTTTAATTTTTAAATTATGATGTAAACTGGTGATCACTTGAATCTTTTTCTGTATAGTTAACCATTTTAGTTGAACTTTTATACTTTTTTTGATTGGGTTCTTATGGTCTGAATGTGACCCTCATAATATGTTGAAACTTCAAACTCTAATGTGATGGTTATTAAGAGGCAGAACTTTTTTTTTTTTTTTTTTTTTTTTTTGCGGTACCGGGTATTGAACTCATAGCCTTGCGCCTGCCAGGGCAGGCGCTTAAGCCACTGAGCCAAACTCCCGGCCTCGGTTTTTTGAGGCAGGGTCGCACTATGTAGCTCAGGCCGGCCTTGCACTCGCGTTGTAGCCCAAGCCGGCCTCGAACTCACAA
Organism: Dasyprocta punctata; assembly: GCA_004363535.1. Classification (NCBI taxonomy): domain Eukaryota; kingdom Metazoa; phylum Chordata; class Mammalia; order Rodentia; family Dasyproctidae; genus Dasyprocta; species Dasyprocta punctata. The sequence continues at coordinate 75,071 of RJWM01003264.1, read as the reverse complement.
CGCTCCGCCTACCTCAGCCTCCCGAGTGCTGGGATTAAAGGCGAGGAGTCTGAAATAGAGACTTAAAATGCCCGTAAGAGGCAGGGCAAGCTGGGCATGGTGGCGCACGCCTTTAATCCCAGCACTTGGGAGGCTGAGGCAGGAGGATCATTGTGAGCTTGAGACCAGCCTGGGCTGCAAAGTGAGTTCAAGGCCAGCCTGAACTGTGTAGTGAGACCCTATCTCAAAAAAAAAAAATGGAATGGTGGATCTAGCTCAGTGGCGTAAGTGCCTGCCTGGCAGGTGCGAGGTTGTGAGTTTGATTCCTGGTAAAAAAAAAAAAAAAAAAAAAGAGGCAGGGAAGCAATGTTTAAGCCTGGGATGGTGGTGGTGGGGGGAGCTTGACCTTGAATGGGGAATGAAATGAGGGATGGAATGAGAAAGTTAGCTGGCTTTAAACCTAGAATAGAAACTAGATGTGTGTGTGTGTGTGTGTGTGTGTGCACGCGCGCGCGCGTTTTAAGGTAACTTTTCAGCCTTTTTTTAAAATAGAGAAAAGAAAAAAAGGAGAAGTACTAACAATAAAATAAATAAACAATTGGGGTATTGTTGAGGACAGGAAAGAGAATAATGGTCCATTATACTCTTTTGGCTACTTCCTGCTGTGTTGGGGCATCATTTAGGGTTATGTATTTTTTTTTCTTCTGGTGAGGGATTTGTTTCTAACTTTTTTTTTTGAGTAGAGAGATGTTGTCCATCTGGTTCTGGGTGAGGTTTTGTTGTTTAGCTAGAGCATATCATAGTGTGGAACAGGAATGGTCCCTCTGGTCCTGGATCTTCAGTAGGCATTGTGAGATTTCACTGAAGCTGTCCTGTAGGTCTTATGATAAGCTGTGGTAGAAGTTGAGAGAAGTGGTCAGTTGTCTCACCCCTGTGGCTACTTTTGTGTGTATCTCTAATTTTGCTAGAAGGAGGACTAGAATGAGTGCGTTTTTTTTTTTTTTTTTTGGTGGATGTGGTCACCAGTGAAGAATGGGAAGGATTGGTTATTGGGGTGGCACACTGGAAACAGATAGGCTAAGGTATGTGTCTAATTAGTGGGCAGGCATAGGTAGGATTTATAGCCACAAAGGGAAAAAATGCCTGATTGGAAAAGGCAAGTTATGAGATGTAGTGAGAAGAGATGTTGTAAAGTTTAGGTCCGTGCTATAGTTATTGAAGGGTGCGACATTAATGAGATCCCATTGGAGGAGCTTAAAGGGCTTATGAATAATTAATTCTGGGGAAGAGATTGAGATTGTGCGTGGTCCTGAGAAAAGGAGTGGTTGAGTGAACTTTTTACTTGTCTCAGGTGAGATGCCATAATTGACCTTATGAGACTGACAGTCTTGGGAGCACTTGATAGTGATGGTTTGGTTATATTGAGGAATGTTTTCCATGAAGAGAGTGTTGGCTCATGGTAAATGTAAAGAGGGGCTTGATTAAGAGAGAAGTTTCAAGGCTTATGGGACTGTGATAATTAATGGATTGTGTCAACGAGTAAGGAGCAGCCGACTAATTGGATTAGCACAGAGTAGTAAGAGATTTGTCACAGTTCATCAGTTTGATCATGTCGATCAGTTTTATTTCTGGATGGTTGTGAGGCGGAGAGATGTAGAAGTTAGGAACTGGAATTTCTACCTGCGTGGAATGGATGGAGTTGGACTTTCTTTTTAGAGATCTGTTCTGGAGAAATAGATCTAAGAGGAAAGTTTTGTGGCTGTTGGCATGGTAAGGATAACTGTGTAGGGTCCCTGTCATGTGGGCTGTAAAAGTTTGGAGTTGAGGATTTTGAGGTAGACTCTATCTCTTGGCAGTATTGATAAAGTGGGGCTGTCATCACTTTTTGGGAGTGAAGTTTTAGCAAAGTTTTGGAGAAGTTGGCATAGGAGGGCAATGGGCAGGAAGTCTACCACACCTTTTGAGTTTGTAGCTTAAGTTTGGTGAGTTTGTATAGGCTGTAAAGAATGAGAGATATAGACTGTAAGATGGAGTAGAATAAGCCTGGAGCTTTTCATATTAAGAGAGTTGCTGCCACTAGAATGCGGAGACAGCATGGCCACAGGGCCATCTTATTTAACTGTTGTGAAAAGTAAGATATAGGTTGTATGTCTGTTCCAAGAAGTTGAGCTAGGAATACCAATAAAAATTCCATTTTGGCATTTATATATAGGTGGAAAGGTTTATTGAGGTTGGAGAGATTTAGTGCTGACACAGAAGTGAGGGCCAATTTGAGTTGATTGAATGCAGGAGACAGAGAGGAAGGGGAGATTAAGGGGTGACTGAGGTCTGTCAAGGTGGCCTCATATAGTGGTCTAGCTATGAGACCAAAGTTTGAGATCTATAGTTGAAAGTAATTAGTGAGTCCCACAAAAGAAGTATCAGGTTAGATTTTGATTGGGGTAAGGAGATTTTATTTTTTTATTATTAATTTAATTTATTTATTTAAGAGAAAAAAAAGACCCATATAACAAAGACAAAAAGCAAAAGAGACAAACAAACAACTAGAGTAAATGCACAACAGTAACATTACAGGTTTACAAAACAGGATGATAGAAACTTGACAATGGTTGCAATAGTATGTATCGTTATCTTCAAAATGGTTATTTACATTAACAGATATAGACATGTAAAATTGATCTAATCATATGAGTATTAACTGTTCTTTCTCAATAACTAATACATTCAGCAGTGTGTTCATTTTAGTTATCTTACATATACATATATACAGATTTATATCTTTTCCTTTTCCCTTCCCTCTTTCCCCCTTTTTCCTTCCCAATTACTTTTGCTCTTTGAGCTGTTTTTTACCCTTACATAGTGTTTATTATAGATTTTGGATCATATATACTTTTTCCATTTCTTACACTAGGGAGACAATACGGTATTTACACATGTGGGTTTGATTTATCTCACTTATGAGTATGGTCTCAAGTCGTGTCTATTTACTTATAAAAGACTCAATGCAATCTTTCTTAATAGCTGAGTAGTACTCCATTGTATAAAAATACCACATCTTTTTTATCCATTCTTTGGTTGATGGGTACTTGGGTTGTTTCCAAGATCTGGCTATTACAATTTGAGTTGCTATAAACATGAGTACACAAATATCAGTGTGGTATGATGTTTTCAATTCTTCTGAGAAAATGCCCAAAAGTGGGATAGCTGGGTTGAATGGGATCTCTAATCCTAGCTTCTTGAGGAATCTCCACACTGACTCCCACAGTGGTTTCACCAGTCTACACTCCCACCAACAGGGGAGAAGAGTTCCTTTTTCCCCACAGCCCTTCCAGCATCTGTTGTTGGTTGATTTTTTAATCTTGGCCATTCTTTCTGGAGTGAGATGGAATCTCAGTGTTGTTTTAATTTGCATTTCCGGAATGACCGGGGTAAGGAGATTTTAGAGATGAGAGTTAAATCTTGTGTGATTTCCTTATAAGTAGGAGTGATGTGAAGTAACTTCAGTCTAAAGAACTGGTCCTTGTCTGGAGATATCTGGTATCTCTTTATTGTTAGGTAGTTAAGTAACTGAACAGTGACTGTTATGCACAAATTCAGAGAAACGCTGTACAATAAAAGGCCATCAACATATTGAATAAGGCAGCTAGGGTTTAGAGGATGAGGTAGGAGGTCCTTAGTTAATGTTTGTCCAAAAAGGTGTGGAATGTTTTGGAGAATTCCCAAGAAAGAAAAGTTTAAATGAGTTGGGAATTTTCAGTGTTGGGATCCATCTAGGTAAAGGTAAAATAATTTTGGAAACTGGAGAATAGTAAAAAAAATTATCTTTGAGGTCAACTATCAAATTAGAGGTACCTGGCAGTATGAGGAAATACTGTATGGATTAGGCACTAGGGTGATGATGGGTAGGGAGGCTTCATTGATAGTGTGCAGGTCCTAGACTAGATAATAGGTTCTTTTTGCTTTTTTCATGGTTAGGATAGAAGTTTTGTAAGAAGAACTGGTGGGTTTTAGAAGTCTGGCAGAGAGGAGTTTGGGGATAGTGGATTAGAGTCCTCATATGACCTGTAGGTTAAGGAGATATTGTGTCTTGGGAAGGAGATGTGATCGTTGAGAGTAACCTTGATAAGAGTGTGCTGAGAAACAACTGATGGTGTCCCACACAATGGGGTTGACTTGTTGGAGTAAAATGTGAGGTAAAGCATATGTGATCTGGGTTGAGGAGGGAGGTGGGCTAAGGAAAAGAAGAGTAACTAAGTTTGGGGAGCTGTGGATGCTAATGATGGAATGTAATTTTGAAGATATATGCTATTCTATTAATGAGGTGGGATAGGTTGAGAGTGCTAGTGGGTCTGGGGTTTAGTGGTCCCCAGGTTCACCCTTACCAGGCTGTGACTGTCTCCAGTGTACAAAGAGAAAGAGGAATCAGAAAAGACCAGTACAAAGCAAAAGTAATTTTATTGTAGGTATTGCAAGAAGTGGTAAAGAGCCACTCTGGAGGATTGTTGGGCTCCAGAGCTGGGACATCACTAAATATGGGGCTGCAATCTTGTTTTATGGGGTAGAGATCTGTCTCCAACCCCCTGAGAATTGACATTTGATTGATTGGATTGGGCTTGTTGCTAGGGTTTTGGTCTTGAGGGCTAATAGGAGAATTTATGTAAGCATGGCAACTTGCACTAGGAGGGGACAGGGTTACCTGCACAGAGGCAGGTGTCAAAACCACAACCTGTCAGCTTCAAACCACAAAACTGCTTGCTGCTCATAGCCACATACACACTGATTTTTCTATCCTCTAAAAAGGGCCTGGGTCTTTATTTTAATCTTACCAAGGGTCCCTTCTGTCCCTACACTAGAAAAAAATGTGTGAAAACTCTTTTTAAGGTATAAGGTAGAGGCTTGGTATAAAACAGTTTGGAGATAAGGCTATCCACCCCATAATAGAGACATAGGAGGGAACTAAAGGTTCTATGCATTTCTGTAAAACCAAATACACTGTTCCTGTATCCAAAAGAAGAGACTGACTTATTTGCTACCTTTAGACAAACCTGGGTTCTGTTTTGTGACAGAGGTCACAGGAACTTTAGAGCTAGGGCCTAGCAGCCTGGGAAAAAACAAGTTGGAGGTGGCCTTGGATTTGGAACAGTTGGCCTTATTCCCAGAGGTCTGAGGACAATCTGTTTGTCCCTTTAGCACAGGGGAGGAATGGTTTTTGTATTTACTTTTATCTTGTGCTGTTTTTAGTCCTAATTATTGTAGTCTTTTATAATTATTCAGTAGGTGCTGGGCAGAAATGTGTTATCAAAGAATTTTGAATGCTGAGAAATTTAACCTTTTTGTCATCATATTTTTCAAATGAAACAAATCATTGACCAAGTTGTCACATCTGTAACTGCTTTGAGCTGAGTGAGGATGTCACTAGGCACTCTTTTGAGTTTGCTGATCATCAGAGAAGGATGATTTTAAGGTTGAGACCTAACTGGGTGATGAACTCCAAATGCGTTTTTGTAGTAGGTTTTGAGATTGCTCTGAGGCTTATTTTTGAGAACTGTGGAATTCTGAAAGAAACTGAAGAAGATAGCTGTACAAACATGAACCAAAAATAACTATTTAAGAATAATCATTAGTAACCGTTTTTTACCAAAGAGTTTGAAACCCAGACTCATATATATCTTTTGTGATAGTTACAATCAAGCATTTATATGACAGAATCCTTCTTTATAATCTCTGGGCTCCGTTTATCTTTTGGTAGGGTCAACATAAGTGATTTCCTTTTGATTTTGACAGCTTTCATTTTTTAAATATCCCCTCTTGTCCTGAGGCATTGTTAATAAATCATCATTTATTATTGTCCCTTGTTGCTGGGTAGTGTTTCAGTTGTAGGTCTATCTGATCCCAGGCTGGAGGGGAAATAACTTACGATTTTGAATCAATGTCATAGCCCCTTTGAGCTACATGTAAACAACAAAGAGGTTTAAAAGGAAACAGATTTTAAGCCTAAGCAAACCAACAAAAGTAAAACCAGAATAGCCAAATATTTATTTCCTTTTATAAGCCTCATTCTTCACAAACCTTTTGACATATCTGGATCTTCTAGTTTTGAGATAAAAAATTTTTATACTTATAAATTTCTTTACATAGGTCTTGTCCTTTTTACTGGTTTTCTTTTGTAATAAACACAGTAATCTTTTAGATTTTAAAATGCTCCTAATACATGTTTATCACAAAGTTAACTCAGAGATGTTTCACTTTCATGAGAACTGGCTGAATAACAAAACTTTAACCTTGAACAGTAATCTTAGAAGCAACAGAAATTATAGCAAAGATGTTACCTTTTAGCTAAAGCTGACAGCTCTTTAAAGACTTCATATGACCTTTAATGACAAATTATCTTAGTACATGCAAAAACTAGCAAAACATCAAGTTAACCCTGTAATTGTAGTTCAAGAATCATCTCATAGCTGTTTAAAAGAAACATTTTAGGCATACCAATGCAACAAAAATATTAACTTAAACCACAGAATTTGAAGTAAATTTATCAATCAGTTAAAATGTTTTCCTAATGGACCCTCATTACATTTTTATGGGCATTTAGGAAGGAGGTTTTCTCTTTTGGCATCCTGAGGCATAAGTCATTCTTACCTTATTATTTGCCATGACGTCATATAGTCTGTGTGTAGTATGACAACCATTTTTTACCTGGTATTTGAGGTTAGGTTTATTCTCTATACCAACTTGGCTTTAGATACTAGCTTGAACTCAGTCTGGTGGTTTACACTCTAGTTTTAAAAATATATTTTTTTGGTCAGTGTTTTTCTGTGGCATTGGTATTTTGTTTTATTTCTGTTTTTCTCTTTATATTTACTTGGCATGGACTTGGAGTTTGGAGTTCAGTCTCTGTTGCTGCTACTATAGGAGGTGGGGTACCTGCGGTCACTGTGATCTTATATAGATTTTTAAAAATTGTATTGTTTACTAACAAACATAGTATTTCCCTTAATTTTGGGGTTTTGGGGCCCTGGGAAAACTAGAGAAGCCACTCATCTTGGTGCAAATTAAAGTGGTTCTGACAGCTGCCTTTTCAGTTGTAGATGGAGTCTTGTCTGGTAATTACCCATACACAAGGCCAATTATTGTAAACATAAATTAACAGGCAAACAGACACGATACATAAGACAGTTATCTCCCTGGGGGGGTACCATAGTAATCTTGTAATATTTTCATTATTTTAAAAGTGTTGAGTTACACCAGTAAAGGTATGGAGGAGGAGAGAGACTGAAAGGGTGTTACCAGGTGGGGGAAGACTACAGGCTGAATTGGGGCCTAAGGGTAGACAAACCCTTGCATTTTTAATTTGGGAAAAGTCGAAAAGGAAGACGGAAACATGACTGTGGATAATACCTTTTGCCCCTCCCACTTATCCTCCAGGGAGAGGTAGAGTTGATGTGTGGGAGAGTGTGTAGTGGGCAGAGAAAAAGAGGATGAAGAGGGAGGTGTGGGGTCTGGGGTTTGTAAACAAGAACATAGAATAGGGGCCTCAGTGAGTCTTCTAACTAATCTGGACTAGAAAGAGTTACAAAACAAATTTTACTAGAAAAATTCTCTTGGAAAATAAGTCAAGGATGGGGTAGAGAAAGAGGAAAAAAAAAAAGATAAAGAAAGGCACCAAATGTCCTTGGGACTTGCACCAAGAGATCAGAAAAAGAGCTGACAGGCGGGACACAGGGAGAAAGCCGGGGCAGAAATGGTGAGCTGCCCCCACCTTCAAGAAAATACAGCAATAATAAAGTGTGTGTGTGTGGGCTACCCTTAAGGCAGTACAGACTCACACCTATGCACTAGCATACACACATATATACATGTGTATTCACTCTACAGTCACTATATTATTTGCTCTAGGATCATTATAGAGTACAATAGCTAGTCACATGTCCCCTTACTAACTCTAAACTAACCAAGAATAGAGCACCCCCTTGTCAACTAGCCACAAAGAGAAGGCCTTAAAAGGTTCACCAAGGACAAGTCAACGGACAGAAAGAAGCAGCATAAAAACTACTGGAAGAAATGATGATAGGCAGAGGTGCCCAAAAACCGATGCAGTTATGACAACTTTTGGGTGGAGAGGGAAGGGTCACCCACCCCCTATAAAAGCAGCTGGGGACAAAGGGCCCATGGGCCTTTCATCTTTCCAGAGCCCCCTACCCTGATTTTTTTCTTATCAGTGTAGCTACCTATATTCTTTCTCCCCATTCCTTTTCTTTTTCACAAATAAAGTCCCTTCCTTTTGTTAAACTTCATCCCTCTAATTTTTTATTGGAGCTGAGTTATGATCCCAGTGGGCTTCTCAGACAGCAGAGCTGTGGTGCTCATCTTCCAGATGCAACCGAGGGGTGGAGGAGAAAAATAAGGGGAGAAGCCTGAGGGGCATATGGCAGTGACGGTGCATGGCCAGGAGGATGGAATTCAGGCTTGACAATAGAATTAGGGTCAAATCTAGGTTGATTTTGAATGATAATTTGAAATTAGTACAGAATTTAGAGAAAGTTGACTGAGAAGGTAAAAGGAAGTTCAGACATAAGGAACTTTGGACCACTAGTCATTATTCTGGGTATATCTGTTTAATTCTCAAAGAATTTGTAAGTTGGAAGTCCTGTGTTTGGATTATTAATTGTTATCTGTTAAGTTGTGTTACACAAGAAAATATGGGTTTTTAAAAATGTCTCCCCTCCCCAAACGGAAAGTTTTTAGGTTTTTAAAGAGACATAATAAAGGAAGTGTGTGGGCAGTCAGATGACTGAGTTGGAATTGCCCATAGTGAAATGCGTGGGGGTCCCTGGCAACTGGATGAGAAAACAACAAAACAAAAGAGAGACAGGTGTCTCTGTGTCTCCAAGCGTTTTTTTTTTTTTTTTTTTATTTTCCTGCAGCACAGGGGATTGAACTGACAGCCTCCCGCCTGCCAGACAGACGCTTAAGCCAATAAGCCAAACTCCCAGCCCTAGTTTTTTGAGGCAGGGTCACACTATATAGCTCAGGCCAGCCTTGCGCTCACATTGTAGCCCAAGCCAGCCTCAAACTCACAACGCTCCACCTACTTCAGCCTCCGGAGTGCTGGGATTAAAGGCATGCGCCACCATGCCCGGCTTCTCCAGGCATTCTTAATGTAATGGCGGCAACCAGTAGGAGACCAGTGTCCTAAGCCTATTGAGGGGCCAGGTCGAGGGGCCAGGTCGAGGGGCCAGTTCCCCAGGAAACCAGGGACCAAGACCCAGTGCTAGGATTTTTGGATGGACAAAAGAAAAAAGTAAGATCCTCCAGAGCCTTAGAGAATCACTTAGCTCCAAGAGATAACTACCTGGATTGAAAGGATGGCCAGCGTAGTGTGGAAGGACAGAAATACAAAGGTCACCGCACAAAGGCCTCCAGCGTTTTGGCACCAAATGATAGGTTGATTTAAGACCTAGAGACTACTGATTGTGGCAGCAAGATTTATTAACACAGAAAGTACTACAGCATATCAAGGGTCTAAAGTAGAGACTTCAGTCCTCCTACCCCAACTCAGGAAGGGCAGCCTCTTTTAATCCTGGGGTAGGAGGTAGAGGTTGGGTCAGAAAATGGAATGAGAAAAGGAATGAAGATGTTAGCTGACTTTAAACCTAAAACACAAGTTAGGCTGCTGGTGGGAATGGGGTAGAGTTAAACTAACAGTATTCAAATCATACAGTGTATAGCCAGCAGAGCAGAATTAAACAATCTGACTTACCATCTTTGTAACATTCAAGTATTCCATGTATGTGTAAGCCTATTTTTAAGCTCTCTATTATATTGGTTATGTTCTCTGTCTCTGAGCCAATATCAGACTTTCTTTATTAGTAAAGCATCTTAACAATTACTAGGACAAGTGTTTTTTTCCCCTCCTGCCTCAGGCTCCTACAGTGCTGGGATTATAGACATAGACCACCACACCTGGCTGGTCTTGCTTGACTGAGAGACTAGACATTTATTCTTGGACGGTTTAAGTTATTAGTTACCTAGTCCTTTTCAAACTGTAATTGGTACAGTTACTCATTTGTTATTGACATTGGCAATGAAAACCCCCAGAGATATGCAAGCGAATCTCCTGAATTCCAGACATATTCTCACTTACAGGAATTATGTCACAGCAACTCCATATCCTCATGGCAACCAAAGTCAGTTTCTAACTTCATCTCAGTATTTCCTTTTATTGCCTGCCTTTCCACTGATATAGGCAGCCCACCATGATTAGATGGTAATCATTTTAAATCCAGTGAGATGCAGCAGAGCCTAAAGGTTTCATGGATGGGAAACAAAAATGTCGTGGTCACATTAGTGGTGGCATTGGTGAGAGGTATTAATCCTATTCTACCTTTTGGTTGGTAGCCCCATGGTGTAGATATGGGTTTAGCTCATATGCTATGCCTTAGAGGACAGTGTTCCAACCTTTTAGGGTGATGGCTGAAGCTAGTACCTCAGTAGGAGAATATAATTAATAGAACCATGAGTTATTAAACTAGTTGCTTCTGGGAGTGATGGTATACAAGAATAAATTTGTGGGTCTCTTGTTTATGTTGTCTAATGCTCCATTTAATTATTTATTTCTCACTAATGAACTTTTCAGTATAAAACAATGCTCTACAGGATACTGTTTTGATAGATTAGACATTATATATGATTTTGAGTAATATTGCTGTCAGGGGAATTATGATGAGAGGAAGAAAACCACTGTCTAGACTAGATATTACACAGTAAGATTGAATGCATTATTCAGAATGGGAAAGGTCTGATATAACCAACCTGCCATAAAGTGGCAGGCTGGTTTCTTCAATACTCAATTTTCCTCTGTTGGAATTCAGAAGTGGTAGTAGATCATTGCAGTGAGAGGGAGATTATATGATATCCTTTAACTTTCTTATTATGGCTTGCCAAAACCTCCATCTCCACCCTAATGGCTCTCTGCTCAGGAGCTTTTTTATTCATTTGCTCAGTTCTTTGATGGATAAAGAGAGAGGCTGACTGATATTGACGGGATGCATCAGCTGCTCCACCTGGTCATTGAAGACCTCTCCTGTGATAGAGGTCTCTGGGGGCATTTAAGGGTGATTAAAAACTTTTTTCCTGCTTTGTAGTCCTTTCACATACATCTTCCCATATTTTATTGCCTTGAATATAATAATTACGTTTCTTTCAGGTGCTGAACCAATGAGCCCATTCATTTGCTACTGTTTAGTTATCTATCTGTAGCCATGTCTCAGGATACTTGTCTTTCAAGTAAAAGTAGAACACCAAGTGCACTGCTTACAGCTCTGCTCATGCAGAAGATTTCGCTTTACCATTGTTCTTTAGGGCTACCATTCAGTATGACTGTAATTTGGCCATTAAAAATTCGTGGCTTTGGTAGCATGCGTATTAACCATCTTTGAACTTCGGTCAAGATCTTTTCTGTCAGTTGGTCATAAGAAGTCTTCATGAGAAATTACAGATACAAATTGGAAGAGGCTCGGGAGTCTGGTTCATCTGCTCATGGAATTCTTTCCAAAAATGTTTAGAGCCAATTCTGAATTTGCTATTTTTATTATACAAAGGATTTATCATATATCTATCTAACTTTATGATTAGGTGAATCTGATGATACAAAGGCCATGGTGGGCAATTTTGATGGCATAATCATTTGGTTTTTCATAGTCAGCCACTCAGTCTCTGGTGGGATTCATGAGTATGATAAAATTTGTTTATAAACACAGAGAAGTTGTCTGCTGTGGAAGAAATGGATCTGTACCACAAGATTTGCACTTTTACTTTCTTATTGTGACTTGTCAGAAGGCTCACACAATATCCTTATCCCTCATAGGCATTTCTAATAACATGAGACTGGCTGGATGATATCAGGTTGACTTGTATCATAGTCTGGATCCACAGTATATCCTTCTTTTACTCCATGGTCTGGTTAAACCTGATAGCATTTTGAGCTCCAAATATGGCATATGCTGCCTCAAAATCCAAATGAGGCCAGGTGACTATGCCTCTTTTTAGTGGCAAGAGATACAAAGGACAACAACTTGTATTTTATCACATAGAACATTTCCTGGCATTCCCCAGGCCCCTAGAATCATCACTGATGTGGTAGGCCCCTGAATAATCATGTAAGTAATTTGTTACTCTTTCACTTTTAGTGACATGCTAGGTCATCTGGAGCCCTTGCCACTTGTTACTTATTAAGTGCAATTTACTGATGTTATCATTGTATGCTATAACCTGTTCAATGTTGAGGTCATTGTGAAATATGTTAGGAAAGAAAACAATAAATTTAACTCTGGAGCAATGCAGTGAATGTATTTCACTATCCTATTAAAAGAAAATTGACTGCTTTTGATTTTATTTCCTGATAGCCACCTATACACTCCCAAATTTATATTGATCTACTTTAGTGAAGATGGCACATCTGGTTTTATGAAGCCCTTGGTTCAGCCCTCAGTACTACAAAAGATAAAAAAGAGCCATCTAGCATACAGATACAACTGAATCTATCACCCGGTTAAAGTGTATTGTACACGTAGTTTCTAAAAAGTGTATTAGGGACTGGGAGTCTAGCTCAGCAGCATAAGCACCTGCCTGGCAATTGTGAGGTCATGAGTTTGATCCCCAGTACCTCTCCCCACAAAGTACATTAAATGAGGGTATGTTGGGGATGATCACCTTAGCATACTTTCAAATTTTAGGAGTGCTAATCTCTTAAATCTTTCTTAAGGTGCAGTGTTTTATTTATTTATTTTTTGTCTTTTTGAGACAGGGTCTCACTATGCAATTTGGGCTGGACTTGAACTCACTTTGTAGCCCAGGCTGGTCTTGAATTCACGATGATCCTCCTGTGTCAGCCTCCCAAGTGCTGGAATTACAGGTGTATGCCACCACACCCAGCTAAAATGCAGTATTATTTATGATTTACTGACTTGGATATCTTTCTGTCACTATGACAAAATATCTGGGATAAACAATTTAAAGTAGGAAAAGTTTTGCAGGTTTCTTTCTTAACCTTACCCATAACCAGTGCTGCAGATACCTTAGTAGTAGTTGTAAATTTTTTATTTCCAGGAGTGTCATGTGTATCCTCTATGATTAAATTTCTTATACAGGAACCTTGAGTGTTGTAGTTGGTATCTAAAATGTCCCCCAAAAGGCTCATTCTGTTAAAGGTTTTGTTGCCAGCTGATGGGTTTTTGAAAGTGACTGGATCATGAGGACTCTAGTTTCAAGCAAATTAACCTATCAATAAGTTGGACTGATGGCCAACTGATTCCATTTTAAGCCTGAAAAGAGGAAAAACATCTTGGCTTATGGTTTTACAGGTGTCAGAATATGGACACCTGGTTCTATTGTTGGAGCTCTGAGATGAGGCAGAACATGATAGAAGCATGCGGTGGAGCATAATTGTTCTCATAGCAACCTAGAAGCAAATAGATAGGAAAGAACTCAAAAGTAAGAGGTTGGAGGCAAAATTTACTCTTCAAAGTCATTCTACAATGACCTGCTTCATCTAGTTAGCTCCTATGTCCTAATAAGCCCATTCAGGTAATGAACTTATTGATGGATTAATTTGCAGTGACTGCTGAATTTTCTTTCTTTTCTTTTCTTTTTTTTTTTTGAGACAATCTCACTATGTAACTTAGGCTGACCTTGAACCCTCTATGGAGCCCAGTTGTCCTCGAATTCACAGTGATCCGCCTGCCTCAGCTTACCAATTACTGGTATTACAGCCATGTGCCACCACAGCTAGCTCTGATTTTTGAATTTTCAAACACTTCCAGAGTAGGTTTACACAGTCTCCCATCCTTTTAGTTCCAATCATTTATACAGTGACAAGTCTAAAGCACAAGGATGAGTAATCTCTTTCTGGAGATACCTACATTTTATTTATATATTCTCAGTGCTGGGGGTCAAACTGATGGCCTCCTGCATGCTAAGAACAAACTGTACTACTGAGCTATGCCCTGAGCCCATACACATTCATTTAACAACCAAATTCTTTTAGTAAGGTGCATTTATCAGGAAAATGTCAGGAAAATAGTTTTAGGCTCTCTGTCCACAGTTGCAAATCACAACTAATGAAAAATCTCAACACAACAAGTTGACAGCAGTGGGGTATTTCCCAGAGGGGGTCCAGAGTCTGATCTGTCAGCATTAGATAGAGGGGTCCCAGTTCTGTTAATATGCCATCCTCCAACTTGCAACATTTCATAGTACTATGACTTGGATTTTAAATATTCCCCCAAAAACTTGAGTGTTGAAGACTTAGTCCACAGCTGATAGTGCTATTGGGAGATGCTAGAACTTATACATGGTAGAAACTAGTAGAAGGAAATTAGGTTATTGTGATTGTGATCCCAATATTGGAACTTCAACCTCAGCCCTCTTGCCCTGCACTCTTTTTGCTTCCAGGTCCCCATGAAGTGAACAGACCTCAACCACATTCTCTCTCCATGATGTACTACCTTTCCACAGGCCCAAAGCAACAAGGTCAAATATGAAACCTCTGAACCATGACCCAAAACAAATATTTCCTTCATACTCATTTCAAGTGTTTTGTCACAGAGATAGAAAGCTTCTAACATACAGTATTTATAAGTTAGGAATGCAAACAGTCTCTGCATTTCTTTACGTATCAGAAATGTAGAACTAACTAGCCCCTTAATTTCATGGTTCTATCAGAAAATAAACCTTTTCATATGGCATGTATAAGAAATTTCTTACACTTTGTCCAGCCAGAATCCATGATGTTTTCACTGCTTATATCCTCACAAAGGAGTACCAAGCTTCAGTACTCACAGAATCTATGTTCCATTTATTGAGGCTGTGACTGCTTTCAGTTTGGTATGGCTCACTGGGAGACTGAGACAGTCCATGGGAGATAGCACCAGATTTTATTTTACAGTCAGCTTCAAGCAATTGCAATTTATGAATTTAAGGTTCCAAAAATCCAGCAGTCAGGGATGGTGGGAACACCCTCAAAATCCTGTTTCTAGATGCCAGCCAAAGGCTAACATTGTAAGCAGAGCAAGCAGAGCTGCTACCTAAGGAAAGAAGAATTGCCACAAGTTTGGGCTACCCTCAGGTACATAGTGAGTTCAAGTCCTGCTTGAAATGCCTAGTGAGATCCTATCTCAAAAAAAAAAAATAGAAAAAAAGAAAGGAAGGAGAAGGATAAAATGAGTATTTAGAGTCTATACCTGCAGTAGGATTGCCCTTCCTTAAAGCAAGTAGCTTTCCTTTCAAACAATAGGCTCTAGTTTTGTGAACTGACTATAAAACAGGGTAAAAGGGAAAATCATTCATTGTAATAACTACACAAACTGTTATGCCCAATCTTGATTGTCAACTTGAGTGAATTGATAAATGCCTAATTGTTAAAGCGTACTATGGGTGTGTCTTTGAGGGTGTTTTCAGAGATGATTATCATGTAGGACAGCAAACTATTGGGGAGACCCACATTGAATGTGGGTGGCACCATCCAATAAAGGGAGGGACTGGATGAAACAAAAGCAGAAGGAGGAAGCCTGCTAGCATAAGCTCTGTGGCTGTTTTGTGCTCTCTCCGTGTTTTCTGGTTGCCACAAGGTGAGCAGCTTTCCTCTGTTGTGCCCTTCTGCCATGATGTTTTTACTTCTCCACGGGGCTAAAATCAATGGAGCCAGATAATCATGGACTGAAAGCTCTGAAAATGTGAGCCAAAATAAACGGAATCACATGCCACAAAGTCTAGTCTATGAAGAACAGCTACCCACTGAGTTTTGTAAATGTACCAGTTAGCACACCTCTCTCTCACTAGCTCATTCTGTACTGCTTAGGAGTATATCTTCTGTGCTCTGTTAGGGGACATACTTGTTAGGGTTTCAGGATTTTTTGTTTGTTTGTTTGTTTGTTTGTTTTGGTTTGGTTTGGTTTTTCGAGACACAGTCTTGCTGTATATTCTAGGCTGGCCTTTAACTCACTAAGCTGATCTTGAATTCATGGTGATCTTTCTGCCTCAGCCTCCTGAGTGCTAGGATTACAGGCATGTGCCACCATTCCTGGCGGTTTCAGGATTTTTTTGTTTGTTTTTCGAGATGTTGTCTTATTATGTTGCCCAGACTAGCCTTGAATTTGTAATCCTCCTCCCTAGCCTCCCAAGTGTCTGGAATTACAGGCATGTACCATTGTGTCTGGCTAAGGTTTCAGGTTTTACATACCCAACCTTTTACAACATTTCTACTTGCCTGAATCTTCTGATATTCTCCTCCGTACTGTGCCCAAGGGTGGTCATCTTTATTGCATCTATGTATGCTATAAATTGTGTTTACTCTTCAAAGAACCATGACCATTGTAGACAGATCTTAGAATCTGCATCAGGTATTCTTAAAGTTTAAATTCTAAGTCATTGATGAGTTTTCCATGTTATTTAATTCTGTCAGTCACATCCCAGCTTTAATTCTGTACCTTGGCCCAAAATGCTTAAAATCCACTCTCACACAAACTTTTTTTTTCTTGGCTCCTCCTGGTACATATTATGCAGATCTTGCAATTTCTTCAGTTGGTGGTTATGTCCCCCCGAACAGAGAGTGTTATTTTTTACTGACTGTAACTTGGAATGATGAGAATAGGAGGGGACAGATGTTAAGGAGAACGAAGTATCATTTGGGGAAGCATTTCACTCATGAAGTTGTGTGATTTCTGTAAAAGGAAGTTTAGTCATCTTTCCATGATTGTAAATGAAGTTCCTGAGATAACTAACTTATAAATAAAAAATGTTTATTGTGGCTAATGGTTCCAAAGATTTCAGTCCATGACTAAATAGTCCTATAACTTTTGGCCACTGGTAAGTCATTACATCATGGCCGATATATGCTGTGGAGAAAAACAGCATATATCTGCCATCACATTATATATCTGCCATCACGGCATATATCTGCCATCACGTCATCCAGAAGGGAAGAGACTGGGATCCCAAAAAGGATCCTGCAATCCCCTTCAAGGGCATGCTCTCAATGCCCTAGAGACCTCCCACCAGACCCCAATTCATAAAAGTGCTACCAACCCCCAAAAGCACCACCTTAAAAACAAACCTCAAACACATGGAATTTTGCAGATGTTTATTCAAAATATAGTGAGGGGACACCACTTTCCCTTGGTAATTGTGAAGAGTTTCCTTATTTTCACCTGGAAGATCCAGGATATGCGGGAGTTTAAAAGTCTCAAATAGTACTCCTACAAATGCCAAGCGTTCAATCTTCTTTGCTCTTCTCCACATTTTCTGTTAGATTTTTCTGGGACCTACTTTTCAACAGTGTCATCCTCAAAATCTCAGAAATGTACAGAAAGATTAATATGTAATGACAATTTGAGTCTAACTCAGAATTTTTTTTAGGTCACTCCTATAATTGGAATACCATAGCATATCATAATTAGATAGTAAATAGAAAAGTAAATAAACAATTATCAAAATTTAAAAATACTCATTATGTTGAGATCTAGAAAGTCCCCCAAAAGCCTCATGTGTTCCGAGGTGGGTGATTGCTAACTCAGAATTTTAAAATTGGTTTATTATTCAAAAGTCAATTAATGCAACTTCACAACATTATCAGAATAAAGAAAAATCTTAAAATCACCTTAGAAAAAATTTGATAAAAAATTACCGTCTGTTCATGATTAAAAAAAAACTGGCTTAGCCAGGCGTGGTGGCGCACGCCTTTAATCCCAGCACTCGGGAGGCTGAGGTAGGAGGAGCGTTGTGAATTCAAGGCCGGCTTGGGCTACAACACAAGTGCAAGGCTGGCCTGAGCTACATAGTGCGACCATGCCTAAAAACAAAACAAAACAAAAAAACTGGCTTACAATTAGAAGAAACTTCTTTAATATTCTAAAAGGTAACTATAAAAATCTAGACTATCATACTAATGGTAAAATGGTGAGAACTTTTTCTTTTCTTGTTATGAACTTGGCAAGGATGTTCACCATCAACATTTCTATCTATCTTTTTTTTTTCTTTTTTAGTCTTTTTGAAACAGGGTTTCACTATACAGTTCAGGCTGGCCTTGAACTCACTTTGTAGCTCAAACTGGCCTCAAACTCACATCAATCCTCCTGCCTTAGCCTCCTGAGTGCTGGGATTACAGGCACATGCCACCACGCCTCGCCATTTATCCATCTTTGTGTTGGGGGTCCTATTTAGTGCAGTAGGAAAGAAAACTATAAATGATTTCTGAGAAAAATTAAATATCTCAATAAATGACATTTCTGGATTGGAGGATTGAATAATATATGTGGTAGAGGAAAGCTTCTCACCTCATGGCAGCCTGAAAAACAAAAGATGGAGAGAGAGGCAGAGGAAGAGGCTGGGACAATCTTCAGTCCCCTTATCTGTGCCTCCATGACTCCCTTTCTTCAATTAACTTCTACCTCCTAGTTTTTCTCACCTCCCAATAATACCATCAGTTTATAAATTTATCAATGAATTAATCCACATGAAATTAAAGCCCTCATAATTCAGTCACTTCCAAACATTTCACACATTTCGATGGGATATCTTAGATCCAAACCATAGCATTCTGCTCCTGGACACCAAAGGGTCATGTTAATATAATTATGCAGAATTCATTTAATCTATCTCCAAGATTACCCAACAGTTCCAGTATTGCTCAAAAGACTAAGTCTAAAATCTCTTCTGTGAATGCAGTAAAACTCTTGGCTTTGACCTCTTAAAAAAAACCAACAAGTTACATACTTCCATCATAAATGGTAGGACAAGTATAGAATAAATATTCCCATTCCAAAAAGGAGAAGTAGGTGAATAGAAAGAAAGAATGGGATCAAAGCAAGAGCACAATTTAGCAGGGCAAACCTTAAATCCTGTAACTCCCTGTCCAACATCCAGTGTATGTGGTGGCCTGATGTGAGCTCCAAAGAACTTTGGTAGCTCCTCTCCTATGGCCTTACTGGGTGCTGCAAAGATGGCCTCTCTCACACATGGTCTTTGTTTACTGCCTGGTTCTTCCCTTGAAAGGCATCCCACATCTCTGGCCTCTCCAGATTTTTTGGGTCTCCACTGGAGCTTCAGCTTTCTTCCACAGTTTCAGGTATTGTCCTCCCAGAGACTGCCTCTAGGGATTCAATCAGACCTTGTCATATATTACATGGCTACTAGACCTTCCTTTGAAATATCAGTGGAAGCTTCCATGACCTTATATAATGGAAGCTTTCCATTTTGCATGCCTCCAAAACCAGCATCACATGGATGATGCCAAGGTGTGCTATCAGTTTAAGCAGTAGCCAATCCTACTTGGACCATTTTGCAGTAGAGCCTAATTTCCTATACAGCTGAGTATTGTAGAGCAAATCCTAGGGGAACCAAGCACCTAGGTGGTCCTGCTCAACCAAGTCCTTAGGCATAAAGACTCAGGAAAATAAAAGCACTGACTAATTGGTGAACTAGGTTTGATTACATTCTTCCTTAAGCATAAGAGGTAAAGCAGGGCTGAAAAGTGTAAGCAATTGGTTGTTGAATTAAATTATGGAAGCTAGGATATATCTTGAACATTAGCATATTAAGTGTGCTTGTAAAGGCTATAAATTCTTAATAAAATGGATCCATTTAATGTAATTTGAGAAAAAATTTTGCACCCTACAGCAATGACATTTGGGTTCTATAATTTATGTAGATGTAAAATCAATGAAAGGAAATTTTAAATGTAAGTTTAATTTGACCTGGAAGTCTCATATATTGTATATTTTCAAAAGATAAACCCTAAGCAGTGAGGTAAATGTTTAATTTTAATAACCTTTTGTAATGATTGATGCATTGTGTCAATTTGAAAAGTCTAGAAGCTTAACTAAATAACTCAGCAGCTCTACATCTGGGGTGTAGAGGACATGCACTTACTACTCTAGGATGTTGTTCATTGTGTCAACTGGAGAAGTTTAGAAGTTTAACTAAGTGATTCAGCAGGGGCCAATGTCCTCACTTTGTCAACATCCTCAACCTGTGCAAGAGGAGAGGAGGGCACAGAGATGGTGTGGATGTAAAGGAACCTCCCCTGGCACCCAGGGAAGGTAGCTTGCATACAATAAAAGGGAAATGAGGGAGGACTGATTGCTTGTTCTTCAGAGGAACTGCAGGCTTCACCTTCAGCTTGGATGTCTCCTAGCATCTGGTACAGACTGTTTGGCTTGTGTCTGGGGCTCTTCAGCTTTCCAGTGTAGACTCTTCAGCCTTCTGGCATAGATTCTTCAGTGTTCTGTTGCAGACCCATAAACCTCCTGACATTGACTTGCATGGAACACTGCAGTGAGCTCCAGACCTTGGACTGGACCCTTCAGCCTCCTGCATGCGGACTCCCTCTGAATGCTTCCTCATCCTACTCTGTGGCTGACCATTGTAAGACAGTCTTGTCATTTCTTATACGCTTGTATATTTTGTGTTATATCTGTGTCTTTAGTAAACCCTGACTGATATATCTTTGTATTAGTAAGAGAAAGTAACTTATTTTAAAACTTGTGTTTGGAAGAGTGACTGTTGGGGAAAACAGATCAGACATGGGGAAAAATGGCACTGAGGAGGTTTAGGAGGCAGTTTATTTTATTTTATTTTATTTTATTTTTTTTGTGGCACCGGGAATCGAACTCACAACCTCGCGCCTGCCAGACAGGCGCTTAAGCCACTGAGCCAAACTCCCGGCCCTAGTTTTTTTGAGGCAGGGTCGCACTATGTAGCTCAGGTCGGCCTTGCGCTCGCGTTGTAGCCCAAGCTGGCCTCGAACTCACCGGAGGCAGTTTATTAAACCAGTGAGTTTACCAACAGGCTCTCTCCCAAAGGACCAGAGCCTCTCCCAGAGAGGCTTTAGGGATTTTAAAGGGAAAGTAAATGGGCACAAAAGTAAGTTTGGCACATATAGTTGGAGGGTTGGGTGATATTATAGGTTGTTAGGAGAGTCTGAACATCTTAAGTTACATTGTAAGGCTATTGGTTACACAAAGGCAGTAAAGAACACCTCGTGTTACATTGCAAGGCCATCTGCTATGTTGCATCCAGCTACATCTCTAGATGTTCCTGGGCGGGGGAAGGACAGCAAGAGGATGGAGAAAATAAAGAAAAACAAAAGCTGAGGTCAGGTGGAGCCCTCTCTCCTGATAGGAGGAAAGGAACGGCTCAACCACTGTGGTGCATCTATTTATACATTCAGGAGGTTGATGTCAATGTCAACCCCTCTGTTTTGCAACTTTGTGTGACTCACCTGAGTACCTGGTGCTCTCAGAGCTGGAACAACTTGTTTACTTGGAGCTGGAATAACTTGTTTACTTGGCTCACTTTGGGCATTCCCTTTCATTTCTCCCTCTTTTAGTTAATCAGAAGAATTATTTTCAGAGATGTTGGCATTCGAGGCTGTACAAGATGTACCAGACCTGAGGGACATTTGGAGACTAATATTGTCTATTCATTTTATAGTGAAGGAGGTGAGCCAATTTAATAAACAAGGACTTATCAAGAGTATGAGAAGGAGATCTGTTAGTGGTCCTAATAGAGCTCCCAGGCATAGGAACACAGTTCTAGAATAGCATAGAACACAGTTCTAGAATAGCAAATTTATAGATATTTTATAGCAAGTTAAAAATCAATTAATGACCTCTGACTATGCTCCTGCAACTTGTCACATAGATACCCTGCTAAATTCAGTCAGCCTTGAGTGTCTGCATCCAGATGCTTCTCTGATAATGCATTGAATCAACTTATCTTGTGTTTTTCTTTGATTAGAAGAATGCATACTGTTTTCAACTTGCTTCAAGGGACTTGTTTGGGACTGATTGGCCCAATCAAGGATACTTTTTTACTTGCCCCACTCAAGCCCCCTCCCCTCACTCCCAGGATGTTCCTATACTATGGTAAACAATTCCTTTTAAGTAATCTATTTTGAATCAGTTTGCCTGACAATATGTGACTTAATTTATGTAACCAATCATGTAATAACCTGCCATCGACCTTGTACTTCCTGCTTGAAAATTGTATTTAAACTGCACTCTAAGCCGGGCGTGGTGGCGCATGCCTTTAATCCCAGCACTCGGGAGGCTGAGGTAGGCGGAGCGTTGTGAGTTCGAGGCCGGCTTGGGCTACAACGCGAGCATAAGGCCGGCCTGGGCTACATAGTGCGACCCTGCCTCAAAAAACCAGGGCTGGGAGTTTGGCTCAGTGCCTTAAACGCCTGCCCTGGCAGGCGCGAGGTTGTGAGTTCAATCCCCGGTGCCGCAAAAAAAAAAAATAAATAAATAAAATAAAAATAAACTGCACTCTAAGATGACTCATGGCTGATTATTTGGACTCTGATGTGGTCTCCCAGCCTGCCAGTGTTACAGTGAACATTGCCTTCTAGATTCTTTGGTGCAAAGAGTCTTCCATTCGGTTTGATACTGGTTTTTCTGAAACAATGGCTCCCAGTTTCCCAGGGGGATCCACAAGTAGAAGCCTATCAGCCCGTCTCAGGCCCGCTGGTTTATTCATTCTTGCAACTGTCAGTCAGTTTATCTAACAATACCAGAATTCTTAGCATAATAGCAGCGTTTTTCCTCCAAGAACAAACAAGTACCTCCCTGTTGACTGGATAACAGCACATGAGTTAATCAGGGCAGATGCTCTGGTGTATAATATCCATCCAACTTCAACTATGTATTGACTCATTAGCTTCTGGAGTGATGAGGGTAGGGCTTTGAGTGCATTGTCTCTTCAAAGTTGTTTTCAGGGGAGCAGACTTATCTAGGTAGGATGTCAGCAGTCATCCAGGTAAGCTCTCTTGACTTGCAAATGATGAATCCATGACTGGATCTTGGCAACCCTTATTGCTGTGGGAGTGATCAAAACAATTACATAGGGACCCTTCCAGACAGGTTGGAATGGCTGCATTTTCCAATCTTTAATACAAACCATATCATCAGGGTTATATGTGTGGGGCAGGTGTGTTTGTGGATATGGCAGGCCTCTCAGTCATATTTTTGTGCATTTGAGAAATGGCCTTTCCTAACTGGGTAGATTGTTCCTGCAGAGATATGTTACCTACCTAATGTAGGTCTCCTTGGAGACCCCTAATTACAGGTAGAGGTCCCCATACAAAATTCCAAAGGTTTTATATCCCATGGACCCTAGTGAGCTTCAGATCTTGAGAAGGGCCATGGGGAGCAAATTTATCCATAATGCCTGAGTATCTTGATGATATTTAGTAAGTATCAAGTTTAAAGTCCTATTCATTCTCTCAACTTTTCCAGCACTTTGTGTCCTGTATGCTGTATGTAAGTTCCATCTGATTTCTAATTCTTTAGTCAGCTTCTGGGTTATTTCTGCCACAAATACAGGCCCATTATCACTGCTTATGGCTAGGAGAAGCCCGTATCTGGGGATATTTTCCCTTAGTAATAGTCTACAGACTTCAGCAGCTTTATCTGTTTTAGTGGGAAATGCCCCTGGCCACCCAGAACAAGTACAGACAAATACCAGGAGATGTTTGTGAGCTCTACATGGTTTGACTTCTGTAAAATCTATTTGTAGATATTCAAAAGGAGAAAGTCCAGCATATTGGATACCGGGTGGGTGTTCAGGCTCCGTTGAGGGTTCAGTTCTTGCATAGGTTTGACCTCTCTGACTAACAGAGGCATGGATTGAGGCAAACTTTGGAATATAATAGCAGTGCCTTCAAAATTGATTCATAGCAGTTTTTCCTCCATGTATGATGTCATAATGCCCCTTTACTCAGGCATAGGCCAAGTTCTGTGGAGTTATCATCCAATTGTCTGGTAAAGTCCATTTACCATTTGGGTCCATGTAGGCCCCTTCCCATGTGTCCACTTAATTTCTTCCTTGGAGTAGCAGAGGGGCCTGCAGCAGAGGCTGAGGATAGTTTAGGGGTATTTCATGTTGGGCTTCCAGATTCTGTATCAAATAATTTGACCCCCAGATAGAGCCTTCTGCTGCCAGTTTGTTGGCCTTGTCTGCTTCATGATTGCCGAGGGTGTCTTTTGGTGCCGTTTACAATGGATAATAGTGACCTTCTTAGGTTTCCAGATTGCAATCAGGAGTTGAGAAATCTCATCCTTGTTTTTAATTTGTTTTCCTTCTGCTGTCAGGAGTCCACAGTCCTTGAACAACATTCTGTGAACATGAACAGTGGCGAAGTATATGTATAATCTGTGTATGTTTACCTTTTTTTCTTTAGCCCAGTTGAGAGCTTATATTAAGGCAAACATTTCAGCCCATTGAGCAGACCAGTTTTGGGGAAGAGACCCAGCTAGGGGAACCTCTTCCATAGTGATGATAGCATAGCTAGCCCAGTGTATTCCATCTCTGACTGAACTACTTCCATCCATAAACAGAGTGCACTCAGCGTCAGACAAGGTTTCCATCTGTAGGTCTGGCCAGCTAGCAAAGAGCTCATTAGTAAAGGTGAGACAGTCATGGTCTGGAGGGTCAAGCTAAGTGGGTAGGAAGGTGGCTGGGTTTAGGGCCTTGACCAGCTGAAAAGCAAGTTGGGGATTTTCAACGAGTGATCCTTGGTACTAGGTGATCCCGTGGTCCAGCCGGGCTAGGCCCACAGAGTCCCTGAAAGTGGACTGAGCATCGCATGGAGAACAGACACACAAACAGCTCAGAGACTGTGTGAATCTGCTTCATTTATTGCTTCTTTCTACTGCTGCTGCTACTACTCTCACTTGCAAGCTCTAACAGAATAATTTGTACTTTCTCTTTGGCAAGGGTTGAAAGTTTAGATAACAAGAATGAGATCAACAGGTATTTCTATGGTTACATGGTTCCTATGGTTACATGATTTGTCAGCATAGGCAGAAAATTTATACTTAGTTAAAGACCTTGAAGCTGTTTTGGCTACTAATAGATTACTGATTGGTTTTTAGGTTAGTTGAATCAAGTTTCCCCATTTACCTATGGGAAAAAATCTTACCAATTGTTTTAAAATAACAATCTTGATTTGGGAGGGTCTAATGTACTATAGGGGGTCGAATTGTTCTAAATGCTCCATTGTTGCAGCCTAACTAAAAGTCTGCAAAACACAAGACCATATTCAGCCATGATTTAGCACCCCCGCATCCCTCTGTGACATTCTCACAGCTGCAAGAATGTGTTATCTACCCTGTCTCTTTTAAAAGACAAAACATAGTAACATATCAGCCTCTCTGCATGGAGGCTCCCAGGCAGCCCCAGTCAGCTGGTCATTATTATTATCATTAAAGGCTCCCAAACTTCTAATCTGACCTTGGCCTCATTGGTCCAACTCGGTATCAGACCATTACACCATTAATTGTAGAAAAACATTTTATTAACTATCCCTTTGTTCTTAGGGAGTCTGTACTTTGTTTACTGATTTTGTGCATGGGAAGGAAAGAAGAAAAATTTTGCGAACTGGATCGGAGCACAAGTTAACACAATAGTTCCCAAGAAGCGTTAATCCATTCCCACAAAGCCAGTTTTTATGCTGTGGCCTTTTCTTAGAAGATGTCCTCGTTGAAGATCTATCTTCTTCCATGTTTGGACCTTGTCAACAGAACATGGCTAGAGAAGGACATGGCAGGGTGACATGGCCTTTTGAGAGCCAGCAATGTCTCCAGCTGTCCAGTGGCTCTAGAACAGCATGTGGGACCTGGACTATTAGGTTTTGTTCCAAAGTCAATTTGTTGTTTTCTCTGACCAGCAGGTAGCTGACAGTGCTCTCAGGCAAGGAGGCCAGCCTTTTACCAAGGGGTCCAGGCTTTCTGACAAATAAGCTATGGGTATTTCCCAGGGGTCAACTTTCTGAATGAGGACCATTGAGGCTACATGTCTCCATCAACAAACCGATGAGTGGTCTGGTCACATCAGAAATCCCCAATGCCAGGGAAGCTGGGAGTGTTCTTTTTATGGTGTGATAGGATCCAGTCTGTTCTAAAGTCCAGTTGAATAGCTCCCTTTCGTTTTTTTCCTGCCAGCATATCCTATAAAGGCTTAACCTTTTCAGTGAATCCTGGTATCCAAATTTGACAGAAGCCTGCAGCACCCAGAAATTCTCTAAGCTGTCTTTTACTTTCAGGTCTTGGAATGGAACAGAGGGCTTCTTTTCTCTTGGGGCCCAGGCACCTGAGTCCTTTTTCCAAATCAAACCCCACACAACATACTTTCTGCTTGCATACTTGTGCCTTTTTCCAGGAGACTTTATAGCCTGTGGCCAGTAGGTAATGGAGAAGTGCTTGTGTCCCTTTCCAGAAGTCTGTTTTGCTTGGATTACAGATTAAAATGTCATCTATATACTGTATAAGGGTACAGTTGAAGCCCACATGTGGAAACTGTGCTAAATCAGTTGCCAGTACTTCCCCAAAGAGTGGGTGGGGGAGTTTTTAAAAACTTGTGATAGATAAGTCCAGGTAAGTTACCCTTCTCATCCCATCTGTGGTTCTTCCTATCCAAAGGCAAAGAGGGGCTGGCTGGTGGGTGCAACCTGCTAACAGAAGAAAATATCCTTTAAATCCAGACAGGTGAACCAGGAAACATCTGGGGGAAGCAGACCCAGGAGAGTATATGGGTTGGGGACTGTTGAGTGCAATGTTGTGGTGGCTGCACTTATAGTGCAGAGATCCTGCACTGGCTGGTAGTCTTCATTTGGCTTTTTCACTGGGAGGGTTTTGTTTAACAGCAATAGGGACTGCAGTGGAGCAGAGAGGTCAATCACCAAGGGGGACATATAAGTCCTGGAGGTGAGTCTTCTGCCCATACTACAGGAAATAAGTCCTTCAAATCTTCAGAGTTCTGATTATCAGCCATCTTAACCTGATGCAGGTGCCATTCTTCTTGAGACAGTCAGAGTCAATATCAAGTTTGGAGCAGTGAGCTCAAGCGTAAGGAGGCTGGCTGATTTGGAATGAAAGGAATAGTTGCTCCCACCTTGGTGAGGATGTCTTGTCCCAGGAGTGGAATGGGGCATTCAGGCATGTATAGGGATTTATATTTGATAAAGTGTTCACCAATTTCACAGGACTTGCTCTGAGAGAATTTCTTTTTGGTGAAAATTCCCTTGAACTCATTGGGAGTTAAAAGGAGCAACAGGCTGAGTTACAACTGAATGTTCAGCCCCACTGTCCACCTTAAAAATCATAGGTTTTTCCCAGATTCTGGAAGTGACTGTGAGCTGCTAGGGGTCTAGTCTAATGGAACTGGTCCAGTCTATTTGTTGTAATCAAAGAGAGGCAGAAGAGTGTTTGCTTTGGCAGCACATATACTAAAATAGAGAGGCAGAAGAGGCTCAGGCTGGGGTAGCTTGAGACAGTCAGGTTTCTTTGTGTCCCACAGACAGAGGGGGCATTTATCTTCCCAGTGTCCAATTTGTCTGCAGCGAGCACATTGGTCAGGTGCTAAGGCATAAGGGCTACCATCAGTTTTAGGCTGTGAGGCTTGTGTGGCCCCTTTGTATCAGTTCCTGGGGAAATGGCCTTGCTGAAGTATCTCAAGAACAGGCTTCCCTGACATTGCAGCCAGGAGAACAGCTTTCTGTTGGGTTCTGTGATCTGCCTCATGCCATTGTACCTTCTTTTCTTTTCTCTCTCCATTCATGAAAACTTTAAGAGAAGTCTGAAGTAACTGGTTGGTATTTATGCCAGCAAAGTCATCAACTTTTTGAATTTTTCTCCTAATGTTGGAAGCAGTTTGGGCTATGAAGGCAGCACTGACCATGTGTTGATTTTGGGGTATCTCTGGGTCAAAGGGTGTATAGACCTGTTAGATTTCATACGGCCTTTCATAGAATTTTGCTGAACTCTCTTTGGGCTCTTGAATAACATCTGTTATCTTTGATATGTTTATTGTCCTTTTCCCTTCTTCTTTGATCTCTGCCAGAAGAGCAGTGCAGTATTGTTCCAGGGCCTCATGGTCCTGTGTGGTATTGTAGTCCCAGTTTGGATGCATCCAGGGGAAGGTAGCATTCCCCAAGCATCAGGATCAATCACAGTGACAGAGGCTTTTGACTTTAGCCAAGCTTGGGCCTCAACTAGAACGCGTAGGTGTTTTTCAGTTTTTTTTTTTTTTTTTGGCGGTACTGGGAATTGAACTCACAACCTCGTGCCTGCCAGGGCAGGCGCTTAAGCCACTGAGCCAAACTCCCGGCCCTGGTTTTTTGAGGCAGGGCCACACTGTGTAGCTCAGGCTGGCCTTGCTCTCACGTTGTAGCCCAGGCTGGCCTCGAACTCACAACACTCCTCCTATCTCAGCCTCCCAAGTGCTGGGATTACAGGCATGCGCCACCACGCCTGGCTCTGTTTTTCAGTATTAAACAGTGTTAAAAGGAGTTGTTTACAGTCATCCCATGTGGGCAGGTGGGTCCGGAAGATGGATGTAAGGAGGTCAGTCATTGCTTGGGGCTTTTCTGAGTCAGACAGGTTGTGGTGTTTTCAATTTAAGAGATCAGCTGAACTAAATGACTGATGATACATCAAGGGCAGTTGGTTAGGCACACCTCCTGGGGCCCTGAGGTAGACACAAAGTAGCAGCTGGAGATGAGCTGGAGATTTGAATTGAGTGGCAGAGATGAGTTAGTGACTGATAGGGCTGTCAGTGTCTCTGTCCATGTTGAAAATACCTGATAAGGCATCAGTTTGAGGTTCAGGAGGAATTGCAGTAGTTGAAAGCATTGGAGCTGTGGAGTCTGGGATAACAGCCAGGAGCCCCAGAGGCAGCATAGGCTGGATGGTGATGGGAAGGGTGGCAGATGCAGGCCTCCAGGTGATGGGAGAGATTCTGGAGCATAGCTTGAGTAGACAGTGAGTCCAGTGGAATTGGGAACTGATGGAGCTGAGGGGCCACTAGAGGGCACTGTTGGAACAGGTGAGAATGAATGTGGGTTCTGAGACAGGCTTTGCAGTGGTGACATCAGTGGCACTACAGATTCTGGAAGGAGGGGTGACAGCAGCAGTTCCAGTTGTGATGGCAGTGGCCCTAACTGCAGCAGCGCTGGCTGTGGTGGCTGTGGCAGTGCTGGCTGTGGTGCCCGTGGTGGTGCCATCAGTGGCAGCTGTGGTGGTGCTGGCTTCATCTGTGGTGGCAGCATTGTGGAGTCTGAAAGGTGAGACTCCCCAGAGACTGCAGCAGTGGTTCTTGGATCAGTGAGGGTGGCACAGAGACTGGTGGGGCAGCTTGTAGCCCATGGTCATAAGGAGGTGGCAGATCAGACTTGGGATCCTCAGGTAAGATTGGGTAAAGTTTCTGTGGTTTAGAGAAAGCCTGAGAGGATTTCAGGTGGTATTGGGGATTTTTGACTACAAAAATGGTCCTTTTGTTGTGTGGAGCACAGGCATGGAGCAAAGGCGCAGGCTTTGACACGGGTTACGCCAAAAGTCGATATAAGAGAATTGGTCAGGGTGACCAGTCTCCGAGTCTGTTATGCTATTCTAGACTTACCAGATGTTCTCTGAAGGGTCAGCCTGTTCACTTGGGTTGCAAGAAAAAAAAAACTCCAGAGGGTCAGCCTGTTCACCCTCCAGCTGCAAGAAAAGAAACTTCCCAGAACTGTTCTAACCACAAAAGTCAACCTGCCCAGGAGAGTACTTGATGATGACCGTGTCACACTCTGCTGCTCATACCTGGCTCACACCAGAGCCCCCCAGCTGTTCCAGCCCACAAGCACTCTCCCCAAAACAACCCTTAAAAACCCTTGCCCCAAGCCAAGTGACAGCCATCTTAGTCCTCAAGGCAGCCCACCTCCTGCCTAATAAAACTTCTGTCTCATGGTAGAGTGCCTGGTCTGGTTTTGCATGGGTTCTGGGGAATCATTGGTGCTGAAACCCAGGAGGGATGCCTAGGTAAACTGACCAGCCCCTCCCAACCAGGGGCTCCCCTTCAGTCTTCAGTCAACTGACCCTGTGTGGACCACAAGCCTCGGACCAGCCCCTTGCCTCGGACCAGCCCCTTGCTGACGCCGATATCCAGACACTTCAAATTTGTGGGTGAGTTCCATTTATACCTTTCCCTCCTCCTCCTCCTCCTCCTCCTCCTCACCTCCAATCCCTCTTTATGCCTTTCCCTTCTACTCTTCCTTGTCAACTCTAATCCCTCTTTCTTTTCTTTTGCCCATATTTCCTCCCAGACTCTCCAGCCCTATCCTTCCACTTTCCCTTGTTTCAACTCCTTTCTAGAGTGGGTCACCACCGAACTCCTCCATGGCACTTTTCAAAACTTCACACCTGATGAACTTGCCTTTTGCCCTTTCATTTTTTTTCTCCTCTTCTTCTTCCCTTGAAGGCAACAGTCCCCCTCAGATGGTTCGTTCCTGGTTCTATGCCTCTGAGCTTCCTGACCCTCACTAGAAAGTCATGTTGATATGCCAAGCTGCTCCTCCTGCTATGCTCGACCTCCTCTCTGACCGGGGATGCCTGCTCAGAAAGCCTGGGTCCTACGTCCCTTTTGGGACTTTCTATGGGTGATTCTTGCCTTCAACCTCCTCTCTGTCTCAGCGTCTCTTCTCTGTCTTGTGCTCATTATGGGGAACAATTAATCCTCTTCCCCTCAGCAACATACTTTGGTCCTCATCTGTCCACCCTCTTGGCTTCACTGAACTCAAACCCAAACACCTCACCTTTCTCTGCCAGACTGCTTGGCCCCAGTACCAGTTAGACAATAGATCAATTTGGCCCCCCCAAAAGTATACTTGACTTTAATATCCTCCGGGATCTACATATTTGTCACACAGTGGAAAGTGGTCCAAGGTGCCCTATGTCCAGCCTTTCTTTGCTCTTCACAACTGACCCCAATTCTGCTTTTCCTGCAACTCCCAACAAATCCTTCTTGCCAAATCACCCAAGTTCTCCAATCCTGACCCCCTTTCTTCTGCACCATCCTTTTCAGACCACCTTGACGACCCTTGACCGCACCACCACTCTACACCCCAATCTGCTCCTACAAATGCCTCCCCAGACCCATCTGACCCTCCACTGCCTTATGAGCCAAACCACCCTGACACTCCCCACCCCGTGTCTCTCTCCCTGCAGGGGTGACAATGCCTCACAGGAATGTGACTGAGCTTTTAGCCTTTGGGCTCATCTCCAATTCAACTACAATGGGTAAAGTTACTTCTTGCCCAGCAAAAAACACTCTGCTCGGGTGTCTGTGGAGACTACTCATTCTGTAACCTCCAATCTCTAAGTAAGCACTTGCTCATGATCTCAGAGCACCTCAGAGCCTACAAATGAGTTTTTACTGCTGGACAGCTTGGCCTCATTACAAGCTTAATAACAGCTGCCACCCTCTGCGATTTACACAACTTTGCTACTTTAATGGCAGATGGTCAAATTCCTTATCTTCAGGTCTTTTTTGCTCTCAGGGCATGTCCCTCCTTCATTCAGACATGTGGGACAACCCAGATGCTTTTGGCCTGCTCCACACTGCCAAAACCCTTACCTGACAATCCCACTGACCTTACAGACAATATCCCTCCTGCTCCTCCTCTCCACCACCACACCACACCAGATCTCACTCCTTCCTCTCACCACAATCTTGAGGCCCCTCACACTCACTGCCATCTGGCGACCCTTCCCACTCATTGCCTTCATTATCCCTACCCCAACCACCTTTTACGTGATCCTCACCTTAACCTTTCATTTCCTTTTGTGAGGTGACAGGTACTAAAGGCTTAATATACATTCATGTCCCTTTTTCCCTCTCTGATCTCGCACGTATCTTTCAGCATGTGACACCTATTACTCTGTCCCCTCAACAAATGATTAAACTCCCATTTTATTTCCCAAGCAGCACCAGACATTCAAACTAAATTCAATAAGTCAGACCTTGGTCTCAATTCCCCCAGGGAGATCTGTTAGAAATGTCTTTCCATGTCTTAAAACAACAAAAACAGGACAATCTTAAAAAGGTTACATTCCAGTACAACTTTTAAAAGGTTGCATTCCAGGCTAAAACTCCAAGGCCAATTTCTGGCCACAGCAGCTGCAGCTGCTGCAGCAACCACTCAGAGCTCAATAAAAAACACAGGCCAAAAAAAAAAAATCTAAAAACCCAAGCCCCACCACCACCATGCTTCAAGTGCAACAAAAAAATTACACGCCTGACCTGACCTTTGGCCACGACTAAAACCTTGTCCCATCTGCAACCAAGAGGGCCAGTGGAAGTGCAACTGCCCTGTCCACCAGAGAGAGAGAGTAAGTCATCACCTTCCCTGCCCTCACAGGATAAAGCACTGCCACCTTGGACTCATCACCGGGCTGATCTACTCTGCATCGCCGCTAAAGGGGCTCCATGGGGCTTGGAGCCCATAACCCTCACCCAGGTATCTCTCTCAGAGCCCTGAGTCTTGCTGGACAACTCAGGTAAAACCCTCTCTTTCCTTGTTGATGTGGAGGCCACCCATAGTGTTCTTCCTGAGTTTTCAGGCCAATGTTCATGGTCTGCAGTCTCCACTGTGGGAGTTGACCAACAACATACATGACCTCCCCAGACAAAACCTACCCCCCTGCAGATTCCAAACCCTTTCTTTACACATTATCCCAATGTGTCCTGTAAAAAACCACTCCAAAACCTCAATTTCTCTTATACTCTCTCTTTCCCTATGGCTCAAATACTCTAATCCCAACCATCATGCTCTGCTGACTCAGCCCCTCCCCTTCCCTCCTCCCTCATTGACCCTACTGTCTGAGACACCTCCAATCCCACTCATGCCACGCATATTACTCTGCTGCTAATTTGCCTCAAACACACCTCAGTCTTCCCTTCTGTTCCCCAATACCCAGTAGTCCCTAAACATCAACGGAGACTCAAACTTATAATCTGCTGCTTGTTAACTAATGGGTTCTAAAGGTCACTCACTTGCCTTATGACACCCCTATTCTCCCTGTCCTCAAATCCAATGGCTCCTATCACCTAGTCCAAGATTCCAGAGCTATTAACAATGCAATAATGCCAATTCATCTTCTGGTGCCAAGCCCTTATGCTATACTGTCTCATATTCCTACGTGTACCTCTCACTTGCCACTATTAGACCTTAAAGATACATTTTTCACTATTCCCTTACACCCTAATTGCCAAGATTTCTTTGTCATCCATCTCTATTGTAGGCCACCCTCAGCTCCCAATATCCCTGTAACCCAACCACCCTAGAAATCTTACATCTCCTCTCAGACCCCACCTATGACACATCAGGTTGCTGGCTCTGCCTCCTCCCCCTCAATCATGGCCATCCCAGCCTTAAACCTCTCCAGCCCTTTGCCCACACTGTCTCCCTCTGCCTCCCCATGCAGTCCCTCCTTTCATAAGATTCAGCTGTTCTTAGGCACCAATCCTCCTAACATCACATGGATAGCAAAGGGAGGAAACCCCATCTCCCCACATACCAATGCAACCAAACTGCGTTTTGGGACCACTCAAATAATATATTTCTCCTCTGTGGACACGTGTCTCCCTCCTAACCAAACACGCGCCATCTTCAACTGCTTCTCACCACTCCTGGGCCCCTCGCAGGCCTCTGCATCATGCTCATGTCCACACCATGTCTTATCTCCCTAGTCCACAACACGGACCCAAAAGTCACCACCCAAAATTTTAACCAGCTGCTTCTCTCAGACTTCTCTTATCAGATGGTGCCCACAGCTGATCCTGACAGTGACCCTACATCCCCAGCCTAACCTCTCCACTTCACCCCAAGCCAGCCTGAAGCAGCCAGAAGGACTTTATCACCCCAATTCCTATTTTTTTTTGTACCGGGGATTGAACTCATAACCTCATGCTTGCCAGGCAGGTGCTTATGCCACTGAACTAAATTCCTGGTCTATCACCCCAATTCCTAAAAACAAAAGAATGGAATGAAGAGTCAGCCTGTTCACTCAGGTTGCAAGAAAAGAAACTTCCCAGAGGGTCAGCCTGTTCACTCTTGAGCTGCAAGAAAAGAAACTTCCCAGTTCTAACCACGAAATTCAACCCTGCCCAGGACAGTACCTGATGATGACCTTGTCACATTCTGCTGCTCACACCTGGCTTACCCCAAAGCCCCCCTGGCTGTTCCAGCCCACAAGCACCCTTCCCAAAACAACCCTTAAAAGCCCTTTCCCCTAGTCAAGCGGCAGCTGTCATAATCTGCAAGGCAGCCCACCTCCTGCCTAATAAAGCTTCTCTCTCATGGCAGAGTGTCTGGTCTGGTTTCGTATGGGTTCTGGTCCATCAGTCTCAGCATCCAACCTTCCTTTGGGGAGCCAATCAGAGCACAGGTTCGGTCAGTCAATCTCACAGATGGTTTGGAGCTTCAGGTGTTTCAGTTTTACTCTGTAGTTATCTGGGAATTCTCTTTTGAAGTTTTTCAGCATACAATCTAGGATCATGGATTTATGCTGGCTCAGTCTATCTCCTTACAGTGTATGTTGTGTACCCTTGAATGATGGTGCAACAAAGGGTGGGTGCACTTCAGTGAGAGACCATTCAGACACCCACCTGGCCACACCCCTTGTGGGGACTTAGACACAACTTAGCTAAGGAGTGTTCAAGGCCTCCGTTATGCCATATGTCAATCACCATGGAACTGCAAGTGAGATCCCAGTCTCCTTGACCAATGCTTCCCATTCTTTGTGCACAGATGGAGCAGCCTATTTCTTATGCTGTCCATTTTATTCATACGATCGTTCAGCAGGCATTCAGAGGTTAAACTTTCTGTTCCTTCTTCCCTTGAGGGTGGCCTACAGTAGCAGAAGGTGAGCAAGCTCCTCTTCTGATTGACTCTGAGCAGGATTAGCTGATAGCCTGACTGGGGTGCCCCAGGAGGGCCTTACACTATCTGATGACCCAACCTGACTGCATCCTTACTCCCTGTTATGGGTCCAACAAGGCCAGTAGCACTGAGCAGGGGCCTTTGTTCTGAGCTTCCAAGGGAATTCCAAGAAGGGATGGAGGGCACACCTTCCCATCAGGGAGTTGAGAGAGGCCCTTGCCTCAGCCAACACATCTCAGCCTATGACCCAAGTGGTCAGCATGGTTTTCTCAGTTGGGGAATGAAGAAATGTTGCAGAAAAGAGATAACACATTGAAAGAAACAGCACCAAGGAGGTTTAGAAGGCAGTTTATTACACCAGTGGGCTTCTGATCAGAATCTCCCCCAAGGGGCCAGAGCCCCACCCAGTGAGGCTTCAGAACTTTTAGAGGGAAATTAAATGGGAAGGTCCAAAGGCAAATTCAGCGCATATGATTGGAGGGTTTGTTGACATCATAGGTTGGTAGGGGGATCTGAGAATCTCAAGTTACATTGTAAGGCCATCAGTTACTCAAAGGCAGTAAAGAACACCTCATGTTACATTGCAAGGCCATAGGCTACACAAAGGCAGTGAAAACAGGGTTTACATAAAAAAGAATGTTCTGTTACCAGGCTTGCCTGACCATGTCTGCTGGGTTTGGAGGGCATTCTTGGTCGATTTTCTTAGCAAGACTTTGTCAAAAATTTTAAATTCCCTTTCATGACTACATGTGACTGTTTTTTCATGATAAACTAATACAGTTTTCCATTTAATGATAAATCCCTAGATATTAAATCTAAAGTAGTTTTATGAGTTACACTGTATTTAAACTAAATTTATTTAGCAATTTCATGCAGATGACTCTACCATGAATGGTCTGTGGGTAGGAAGATAAATACATATCCAGAAAATATATCTATTCTAGCAAGTTTACTGCACTGCTTTGTCCATGAGCTCAGTGTAACTGACCAGAGGTCCAGTAGCTGTCTATCTTTGTAATTGGTCTCTGATGATGACCAAATAGTATGTAGCAGTGGTGAAAATGATGTCAGACTTGATGAAGAGATATTTATTTTGTTGAACCTAAGTACACACCCTTTTCCACTGCCATGATCACTTTGTATCTGACCCATTCAGAAAATATAAAGGCAGCTAGGGAAATGACAATGTGATATTTTATAAATTAAATGTTTTAAATTTTGTAAGCATTTTTATAAGTAACATTATGTTAGCATTTGTTAAATAAAAATCCACATGATAGACCTCGTTTTCTGCCTTAGTTTTAAAAATCCAAAACTGCAAACTCAAAAATTTGGTGAGCATTCATATGAGGTACATATGTCCACAGGTTCTGCATCCCATTTTGAGAGTGTTCCATAAACATATCTCATATCAACTTTCTTTTTACCAATTGTTTACATATTCCTTTTAACTTGATAACTGATAGGTCAAAACACTGACCACTCTTTATGAATAAATAATCCTGTGAATTGAATTGTGCCTTTCTCAAAGAATCAATGTTGGAATCATAATGTTAAATACCTCTGAATGTGATGATATGTGGTGAGGGCGTTTTAACAGAAGTCACAGAGTTAAAGTGAGATCATTAGTGTGGGCCCTAATCTAGTTTGACTGGTTTCTTCAAAAAAAGAAGAAACTAGGCAGAGACAGACACTCAGGGGGATGATTATGTGAAGGGATACAGGGAGAATATGGCCATCTGTAAGCCAAGGAGAAAGGCCTAGGACAGATTCCTCCTCACAGCATTCAGAAGCAACCAACCATACCAACACTTTGACTTTTGGATTGCTAATATCCAGAATGGTGAGACAATAAATTCTTTGTCACCCAGTTTGTGATACTTTGTTAAAAACTTAGCAAACTAAAACAAAAGCAAGTTTATACTTCTGCCACCTTTTCTTCCAAAAAAAAATTAAACAATCAGCTATATTTTCTATCAGAAGGAACTCTCCTTGCTTCTGTCTTTATATGCTAGTCCTGTGGAGTATGACACTCTAGAATATTTCTTATGGCCTGTGCAGATTTTTGTGTTGAAATATTTTAGAGTCAGGCTCTAGTTTTTCCTTTAGTTATTACATCACAGGGAACTCTCATTGAGGCTATTGGGGAAAGTAAAAGAGAAGTGGTAATATAGCAACAGTAGGTGAATTGTTAGCATATACCACCTACTCAGGGAACATCCCATATTTGGTTTCCCATATTTGATTATATATGATCTCATATTACTACTTCCACTTGGCTGCACAAGTCCACTTTTTTTTTTGCTGAGTAAGACAACATCCAGTTCATTATAGGCACCTCAAGTTATGTCATAAAGTCATATATTCAACTACCTCAGACTGATAGTAAGCTAGGAGTTATGTTATGGTATTGATGTCTCTGGAAAAAGACTCCTGGACTGAGTAGTGTGGGGCTGTTTCTTTGAGATTAATATCTGTGGGATGGAGATGATAGAGGTAGGATTCAGCAAAGGCAGCAGTAGGCTGGAGTTAGTTAATGATCCTTTACAACTGTGCTGCATTTAGCTGAAAGGACCAGGACTTTACATTCCCAACCTTGATCAGCCTTTGAATGTGGCTTACCCTGGAAAGGGTATGTTCTTAGGGGATGTCACAAGGGGTTAACAGCTGAAGAATGCTTGTTCACAGCTCTCCTAAAATTCTCAGTAGCACTCCAGAATCAGGACTTCCACTGGAGGGGGATCTGAGTGTGCATCTTCATGTTCTTACAGTCCTCTGTCCATGGCACTCAGTCTTCTTTCTGTATGTTCAGGAAACATATATTTCTCAGTTAGCATAGAATAGAAAGATTATATGTGACATAATTTTCAACACTGAATTTAGTCTCAGAGTTAAAACTGATAATCTTTACCCCCCTTTTGTACTGCCAATTGCTGGTTTCCTTTCACCATCAACTAGGAGGTCTGATGGGCAGAGTGGCTTAACTGGTGGTATAATCCACACCTTCATCTTTGAGAGATCTGAGCTCTGATCATCAGGCCCTTCTCAATCCAAGATTATTGCATTTATCCACTTACAAAATAATTGGGCAAGACTGTACCAGAAGTCATGCAAATGGGTCTTTTGGACACCAAAAAATATTTTTTCCTATTGTTTAATGATAGTTCTAGTTCCTCTTTCTACTGATCAGAGTCAGTTATTCCTCTTCTTGTCTGAGACCCAAAGAATTGAGGCCAGTGCTTTAGCTTATATTGTCATATCCCCTGGTAGAAATCTTTGCTTTTAGAGGTCCAGATTGCTAAACCTGCAGGAACTGGAGTTGCAGAAATAAAACCACAAATTCTAAAAGAGCGTCATTGTGAGCATAGGTAACTGGGTTCATTTATGTCATATACAGGGTTTAGTGATAGTCTATTACTGATGGGTTGGAATTTGATTGTGGAAGAGTACAGTAAATTCTAAAACTCCCTACAAACAGACTGAAAGGACCCTGTTCAGGCTACCAGGTACAATAAGATAAGGCTATTCCCTGCCATAAATTCCTCTTCTTGTTTTTCCTCTGTGACCTAATTACAAACACACCAATGAAATCTACTCATATATGTTGCATGTATATTCTAATCTGAACACCAATAAAGGTATTTTCTCACAAGTCTCTACTCCCTTGATTCCCTGTTTGTTGAGCATGCTGATTTGGCACTCACTGGGTATGTACCCTGCATAGCATGTTGTGCCCTTCTCTGTAGGACCTGTAAATGTAATAAGTCTTCTAATTTCTCATGCCTCTCCTAGTATAATTTCCCCAGCTGAGTTGGAGTGATAATTACAGATCCCTTCAGGGGCCTTACCCCCATCATTTATAATCAAGAAACAGCTAGGTTAGCCTTGGTAAGTGAGCTGAATGTTTAGTTTTTATCATTGCCACTGTGATCTCTTTGTTCAAGTGCTTATTAAGTCAGTACTGATATCTGATGAGACAAACAAGTGTCAAATAAGTTGTCTACTTTATTGTTTAGTGCCTTACCCATAGTTAGACATCCTCTGGTGGCCATTAATTTATCACATGAATATCACTACACCTTGTGTTCACCCTCTCACGTTGATCTACATGTTTCTAACCCAGAACTTATATCCCCATTGTCCAAGCATCCAGGGCACTTACCAGGCAGCCAAGTTGTTTTCTAGTAACATAAACCTATCTTAGAGACAAGTGTACAGAAAAAGATTAAATAAAAAACAATGCAATACAGTCTGTGGGGAGTCTAGGAAGGTCAGAACTCTCTTGGAACTAAGGCAAAGACTTCTCTGGACTGCCAGTATTTACTGGAATTTCAACAAATTTGGGGGGATGTAAAGGGAAATGAAGGGACTAGCTGAAGTAAAGGCAGGAAACTGAGCAGGACCTTGAGAAGTTAGAACAAAGACATAGGAAGTAAATCTTTTAATTAAGAGAACTGTCTTATCTTTACATTTGGTAGTTATTGCCCTGGAATTGGAGTAAGAGCCAAATGTCCTCAGCTGTGACCTTATCCTGCCCTCAGAGGTGTCACAGTGTCACAGACCAACACAGGTCTCTACTGTAACTGTTGGCATGGAGAGTTATATTTACTGCATGCCAGCTGCTAGGTCTTTGGGCAAGTCACCTAGGCATGTGACAGAATCATAAGTAAATCTAGAAAGCTAACTGATTAATTTTTTTTATGTAAGAGAAAAAAAGACACATATAAGAAAGACAAAAAGCAAAAGAGACAAACAAACGACTAGAGTAAATGCACAACAGTAACATTACGGGTTTACAAAACAGGATGGTAGACAATATTGACAATGGTTGCAATATTGTGTATCGCTATCTTCAAAATGGTTGTTTACGTTAACACATACAGACATGTAAAATTGATCTAATTATATGAGTATTAACTGTTCTTTCTCAATAACTAATACATTCAGCAGTACGTTCGTTGTAGCTATCTTACACACACATATATAGAGATTAATATCTTTTCCTTTTCCCTTCCCTCTTTCCCCCTTTTCCCTTCCCAATTACTTTTGCTCTTCAAGCTGTTTTTTACTCTTACATAGTGTTTATTATAGATTTTGAATCATATATACTTTTTCAGTTTCTTACACTAGGCAGACAATACGGTATTTTCACATGTGGGTTTGATTTATCTCATTTATGAATATGGTCTCAAGTGGTGTCCATTTACTTATAAAAGTCTCAATGCAATCTTTCTTAATAGCTAAGTAGTACTCCATTGTATAAAAATACCACATCTTTTTATCCATTCCTTAATTGATGGGCACTTGGGTTGTTTCCAAGATCTGGCTACTACAAATTGGGTTGCTATAAACATGAGTGCACAAATATCAGTGTGGTATGATGTTTTCAGTTCTTCTGGGAAAATGTCCAGAAGTGGGATAACTGGGTTGAATGGGATCTAATCGTAGCTTCTTGAGGAATCTCCACACTGACTTCCACAGTGGTTGCACCAGTCTACACTACCACCAACAGTGGAGAAGAGTGCCTTTTTCCCCACAGCATCTCCAGCATTTGTTGTTGGTTGATTTTTTAATCTTGACCATTCTTTCTGGAGTGAGATGGAATCTCAGTGTTGTTTTAATTTGCATTTCCTGAATGACCATTGATGTTGAACATTTTTTCATATATTTACTTGCCATTTGTATTTCTTTCTCTGAGAAGTGTGTATTCATCTCAGATGCCCATTTTTGGATTGGGTCCTTGAATTTTAGGGGCCTGATTTCTTTTAATTCTTTGTATGTTTTAGATAGAAGTCCTTTGTCTGATGGACAATTGGCTAAGATATTTTCCCAGTTTGTGGGTTTTCTTTTCACTCTGTTGGAGATTTCCTTTG